>FIZR01029699.1:0-32347 GCA_900060175.1 Ferrisia virgata
TAACTATAATTTGGTCCACTTGGTAAGGAGAAACAAATGGAACTGGGGGGGGGGGAGCACCTTGGCAGAATGAGCGATAATCGATGGACTTACAAACTAACATTTTGGTACTTAACACACAACAGAAACAAGGAAAACGGAAGGCTAGGTGGGAAGAAGACTTCAACAACTCCCTAAAGCACAAAATGTTCAACAGAGTAACACAAAATAGGAACGAATGGGAGAGACTGCGAGAATCCTTCGCCCAATACTGGGCATAGCGGAGATTGCATTTGAAAATACGGTTTATGTACTAAGCTTATTTTAATACAAACATAATTGTAATGTCTGCTAATAAAGGTTATTTATTTATTTATTATTGTGCAAAGTAGTGGGCCATTTTAAATTTTATGAAATTAACAGACATATTTGGAATTGCCAATTTCCAAAGTAATAACTTAAAATTACAAAAATATCAATTGTAACTCAATATAGAGGCCTCGCCCCCATTACCTCCGCATGCTGCGCGGTCTGAAAATAGCAGCCCCTGCCTGGTAATATACTATTCCTTATTTACTCATTTTTGTGCCGACCTTATTACTTCTCGTAGACAACATGCGCGATGCTGTGGTACATAAACGTGCAGTTCGGCACCAACTGGTTATCATCGGCTGATCTTTAGTGATTGGTCGAAGATTAGATCTACCTAACCTAACCCGGTAACGTGGTAGAGTTCGGACCATGGAAGATGTCATGTTACTGATACGTGTCTGCAGTTCGCTGAATTCACGGTCAGTGATGTATGAGTTGACATCTTTTTTGGAATTCCTTCCGAACACAAAGTATTATTGATCGAGGTATTGATAGTTTCGCATTTGAGAACTGTAAAATGTGAGCTAATAACTTGATCAGATATTTAATCGAAATTTAAACATCTTGAATATATTATACCACATTCGTTGGCAGAGATTTCACTGAATTCAGTGTTTTGCAAGAGATAGGTCTTCTTATTAACATTATGTCAATACTGAAATGGTTCCATCATGTCGAGTTATTATGTACACATTTAAATATTCATTTAATCCCAGCAAAAGGTTCGATAAATTATATTTCAAATGATTACTAAGTGCAACTTGAAGTTATTTAATCGTGCTATTATTGCTTGGAAATTTTTCTCGATTGCGATAGAATTTCCGTTCTCGTCCTAGTTCTTCTGAAAACTAATTATAAATTTTACCTGTTCGTGGATTATGTCATATTTTCAATTTTCAACACTTGTTATTGTTTTTAATAGCAATTATTTTGCAATAAATTTGATCTTCAATATTATAAGGTCGAGTAATATCCAGTGAACATAAGAAAAGTCACTAATAATTCGACTACTAAACGGAGTAATTTATTATTTCAAATATTTTACGAGGTAACAGTATAAAATACTTATACGTGATCTCTTTGAAAGTGAACAAAACTAATATAAAAAATACATAGATTTCATCCAAAATAATATGAACGAAATTTCAAAAAATACCATGAGGGAAAAACAAAATAAAACTTTTCTTATCGTTTTCGTTTCAACATGAATATCCAAGAACAGAAAGAAAAAAAAAGGCGTAACAGGTAATAAAAAAAATTCTACAAAATTGATAAATTAAAGTATAAGCGAAAAAATAAAAAGATACAGAAAACGGACTACTGCGATATAAAAACACGCTACGAATAAAATTAATTAATGAAGTTACTATTGAACAATTATATTGATTTTGAAAATATGCTAAAACCATTTTTGAAAAAAAACAATTAATCAAAAACAACCAGTAAATAAGATTTTACATTAAAATCATTAAAAAATTCGTATCATCTTAATTCATCCACGCCAACTTGAAGATTCTTCTGGTTTCCTGGAAATAAAAAAAAAAGTTAGGTTTTCTGATACAATATACAATAATGCACAACATTAAGAATAAATGAGGCAGTAAAATTATTTACCTTGTAAACGGACCACTACGCCAATTAGAACCCTGAAGACAAACCGTAATATATTTAAAAACAAGCAGTAACACAAGTTTCAGAATAACAAAATAATCAACTTACACCATCGGGTTTTCTGTCGCCACCTTTGGAGAAAGCTGATCTGCCTTTATCGTCCGTATCGAATCTTGAAGATGGCTTATCAGAATTAAATCTACCGCCGAATCGATCTGATTTATCACGGTTAGCTGGTGCATCAGAAGAACGTTCACTTCTTCTCCAAGTACTGCTGTCAGTAGATGATTTATCATCTAACCTCCATCGACCGCCTTCGGATCTTTGAGGAGGTTCCTGTGAATCGCGCCAACTACCCGCTGCTCTTGAAGTATTCTTTTTATCGCCGTCCAAGTTACGTTGCAGCGATTCTCTCGTTGATTTCCTAAAAATACGGTGTGACGTAATACGTAATAATCGGAAAAATACGAACTCGAAATAGAGCAAATACGTAAATGAACTAATACAATACCTGTCTTCGGTCCGACTTTCGTCTATGGTTGATTTTTCACGCCATTCAGTTGATCTTCTCTCAGAACTTGCAGGTATCTTTTTAATGTCGTCTTCGGGACGTTTACGAGTTATATCGCCTTTCCTTTCGTCATCTTTTAATTTCCTAATTGAAAAATAATAAATATAGATTAAAGCAAATACGTCTGAATCTTACAAGCGAAAATAATAATCATGTGATTCCTAAAAAAACTAATCAAAAATTATAAATTGAAATAAATCCAAAAACAATTTCGACAAAATTGTCTGGAATTATTCAAACAATGCTGATCCATCAATTTTTATGAAATTACTTCAAATGGTAATATTGATAGGTTACTCGTTAGGACCTACCTTTCGATAGGTTTACTATCACTTTTATCAGTAGCGGATGATTTATTCCGCCAGGTGGAAGTTTCGGTCGGCGTACTGTTGGCCGAAATCAAATTATGTTTCTTTTCAATATTCTCTTCACGTTTACGTATAAATTCGTTTTGCCTTTCCAATTCTTCGCGCCGTTTTCTGTAAAATAAAATTGCAACAATAATATTAATATAATAATTAGCAAGTCTAGAACCGAATAGGGAAATTCAAAATGAACAAATTGTACAATTGAAGTAACTACCTTTCTTCGGCTTCGTGTTTTTTCAACGCTTCTTCCTCCTGTTTACGTTTTTCTTCTTGCCTCTTTCGTTCAGCTTCTTCTTCAAGCTGTCTAGCAAAATCAGCTTTGCGTTTTTCGATTCGCTCTTTTACACGTTGCTCTAACCTTTCCTTACGAATTTTTTCCAGTTCCTTTTCGAACTGTTCCAGTTTTTCCTTCACAAGTACGAAAAAAAATCACATGATAAAACGAATCTCTTGAAATAGACAGGAATAAAAGTGTAAGGACGTCGAGATTTCTTTACTTTATAAGTCGAATAACGTTGACTTTCGAGTTTACTCAAATAAGCAGTTTTATCAACTTCCATGCGTTTAAGACGACCGCGATGCTGAAGAGCTAGTTTACGTTCTTGTTTCATAGTTTGAATTTTATCCAATTCTTGTTGATCCCAGAATTTACGATCAATTTTCTAAACACATTAAGAGTAGAAGAGGAACATCCATGAAGGATTCAAACTTGTTTAAAAAAAATTTTCAGCTAAAAAACGCCACATTCTCCAACTTACCTGTTTCTCTTCCCAGGCAGCTTTTAATAAAGGTATTTCTTCTATTCTTTTCGCACGTTCGAAATAATCTAATCTTTTTTCTACTTGTTTCAACTTTGTCTGCTGTTCTTTTCTTTCTTTTTGCAATTCTTCGGCTTCACGAGCCGCGATTTTGTCGGCATCCAGATTCTTCAATTCCTGTTTCAAAACAAGCGAGAAAAAAATTGCGTTAGTTGTTCATTAGAAATGGATTAAAAAAATATTGCAATAACAATAGAAAATCAAAACTTGACGTACATCTTCGTGTAAGTTTTTAAGTAATTTTTGGCCATGAGCCGTTAACGAAATTTGGTTTATTTTCTCTTTTAGAGTTCGATCGCGTATAAGTTGCAATTCACTTTCTTGTCTCTTACGTTCGCGTTCTTCTCTTTCGATTTCTAAACGTTTCTGTTCAGCTATGGCTTGCTGTCTGGCTATTTCTTCCATTTTTTTAGCTTCTTCTTGCTCCTACAATAAGAATAATTACCATAAGATCACGAATACATTAATTTTTTTTTTCGACGCAATAAAATTCTGAGAGCAGATCAACTAACTCTGACGGTATTCAGCTGCTCGAGGTATTCTTTACGTTCTTCGATGATTTTATGTCTAGCTAAAATACGCTGATGTTCGATATGCTTCATTTCGTGATACCGTTGAACCATTGTAAAATGAAGTTTTTCTCGATCGCCCTACACAAAAGATAAGTTATCGATGAAACTTCTATATAACACCAGAGTTAAAAGAAACTAGTTCACTGACTACGTACTTTGTTGTAATTAGGATTTATAACTTGTAAGCATTTATGCAACACTCCATTCATATTAACGAGCTGATTACGTATCTGTTCGCTGGGCATACTTTGTATAGTAACGCCTTCCTGTTTATCTTCGTGATGAGACTCCGATAAATCAGCGCCAAAGTTGATGCATCCTTTACCATGATCGATACGAATTTGCATATCATTCTGACGCACACACTCCACTAGCAATCGTTCCATGTGGAATTGCGTAGCGAAATGAGATAACTGTAGCAGACGCGAGAACGTAATGGTTTCGTATACTTGAGACACTTGACGGATAAGTGTAACTAGTGTGACATCCCGAAGAGGAGGAATGTATTGTTCCGAATCTTGTAACAGTTTTACAATATTTTCTACTTTGCTACACAGCACCAGCGGGTTGAAATTCACTTCTAGTAGATTGTAGAGCTCAAGCAGTGGAGGAGATACCATGTTCAAAACATTGTAACGAACCTACAAATGAAAAATCGTAACAGTTGAAAATTAGCAAATGATTTTCAGTCAAGTAATTGGAAACAATTACACAAAAAGTGACACAAATTTTCGTTCATTCACACGTATCAAACTAACCAAATCTTTAAGAAGTGACGATCTAGTTGGTGGTTGATTTAAAGACAATAAGACAGCTAACTTTTGAGCTTTTTCCAAAGGGCTTTTGTCAGTTTCAATAAATCTATCGAATTCCGGATGCGCTGATGGAAGCGGAATAGCTAATGTAGCCAATAACACTCGACTCGCCATTCTACGGAACACACACGCACATGTTAATATTTATTTGGTACTGCGGGAGCGATTTGAATAACTGAATAAAATATACCTTTGCAAATCTTCTGGGGTAATATTCTTTTTCATTTCTTTATTTAGTTGAAAAAGCTTGAATAAGGCGGCGGCATGAAACAAATAATACGCAGGACCAGCTTTCCAAAATACCATTGCCAACTTTTGATAATAATTAGCCATCATTTTAGGAACCGGTGGTTTCTTCGACATGGTCATTAAATTATGTATATCCTCGGTTGCTTTATAAGCTTCCTGCTCAACGAATTATAAATCATAACTTTACAACTACGAACAAAATTAACCGAAAGGAAAAAGTAAAAATTTAATGACCTGCCATAACTCCATTTGAATAGCATAGTCCAACTGAATAAGACGAGTTTCTAAATTATATTGTTGAGTTTCGGGTCTGCTTAAATTAACGTTGATAGCTTGTTGAGGTAATTTCCCAATGTCTTCCAAGTGTTTACGAAGTTTATCACAGAGTTTACGGAATTCAGTTTTTCGATTATATTTCAAACAAAATTGATATGCCTGAAATGAAAAATACCCACATGTAGAATGCTTAAAAACTGATCAAATATCGTGGAAAAAAATCAACCGATATACGTACCATCCTAGCAATATCGTGGTATAAAGTTTCAACCAAAGTATTTGTACGAAGTAATTCCAAACACTGGCAATACGATTCCCATAAAAATTTTACCCATGGCGTTAAAATCGTACGATCGCTACGGTCTTGAGCACCTTCGCCACTTACAGCGCTGAAAATAGATCACAAAATATACATCTCAATCAGAATGATAATTTATTGAAGATATGATCGAAGATTTACCTCAATAATATGCTTTCAGGCGTAGCTAAATTGTCCAAATCGTCGATATCAATAACGGCTTGATGCGAATGTTCTCGAGCTGATTCGGTTTTCTCTTCAGCCGATTTCAAATATCCACGAATTACATTTTCCAATGAACCAACGTTGACCTAATTCAAGCAAAATAGACATGAAAACATTACATGATACATTTAATAACAATAAGATAAAATCACACATACGCTTTGAAACATATTTCTGTATTGGAATAATCCTTCCTTGGCGATATGAGACTTTTTCAGCTCGACGCAAAGATCTAAATATTTGAACATGATAGGTTCCAAAACACTTTCGCTCCAGTTGTAAGCCCATTTTTTGTTACGGAAAACCTCATATAACGTTTCCAAAGCTCGAGCTGGTTTTCCGACTTCGATAAATTCTGTAACACGTAAGCCAACTTATTAAATTCGAACTGATTTTAACAAATTCTCGTAGACAGGAAAATTGATAATAATCGCCGATGTTTGGATGCTGAAAACGCATCGTTTCAGAACTTAAACAGAATTAATGTGATAAGGAAGCCGATTGGGAATTCTGCGAATTATCTTGATATTTCCAACCAACGTGAAACACAATGCATAAATATGGACAACATCTTTCAATTAAGACCGACTCTATCAATGTTATGGTACTTGTAAAGATGTGGAATATTTATAAACGAGTTTCTTACCGTTAGCCCGTTTCAGAGCATTCTCTGGTCTTTGACCGTATCTAGCCATGATTGCGATGTAAATTCAAGATGTTATTCCAGAAGATTTATCCCACACATGAACGCAGGACGATGCAGGAATAATTGAATGACAACTCAGAGTCTATTATTCAACGGAAAATTCTCAATACATTAAATTAAAAGTGAAATTAAAATTTCATATTTTCTTAATTTTAATTTGTCGCGTGTCCAATGAGAAAAGAAAAAATTTTAAAGTTTGGTAGTTTGCAAAACCTGATTCAAGATTCAATGGTACCAACAAATATTTTTGGCTTTACACATTAAAAATGGATAGCGAAATTATTATACAGCGTTGCCAGCTCCAACTTTTTACTTCGAAAATAACGATAACGCGTTGAAATGTCAACATATCAAAAACGCAAATGCCAACCAAACAATTAATTATCAATTGATAAAAATTATTTAATCTTCGCGATAAATTATAAATAACACGAATTAGATAGATGGTTAAGGTTGAATATAGATTTTATTGCGTACATTATGCGCTAGTACGTGTTTCGGTACGCGTTGAACATTCCATTAGTATAGATTTTTTTCAACCGTGTAAATTTTTCAGATAAAATGTTGCGACCAAAATTTACTTAGAGTATCTCATGTCATGATAAGGTAAATGAATACGATTTACTACTATATCGTAGATAAAATGAGACTGCAAACGTCGTAAAATGAACGGCTTACTCGTTAATTCCTATCACACCGCATTTAAATCCACAAAACCTGAAGTTGAAGACAGAAAAAAGATCAATCGGACTCGTTATCATACATGGCCTAGAAAAAGAAAATCCTCCAGAAAGAGGAAAATCTCACACATAATACAACATATAAAAAAAGATCACGCCATTTCGGAGATTTGTTTGAACATTCAAACTTTCGATAATATCTGCTTCCCTTTTGACGTCACCAAGGATGACTGTACTAATGTCATATCCGATGAAATCAAACCAGATTCTAATAAAACGCAGAAATCGGTGAAATGTTTGGAAGAAAATAATAACCGGTACACTGCTTCCAATGACTGTCTCAATTACACCGAAACCCTCGACTGTATTGTCATTGATCACAGTCCGAGTGAGGATGTATTTAATGAAGATAATTTAGGAATTATCAAAATCTTGAAAGAGTAAGTCGAATGGCGTGTTTTTCAACGAAATGATTTATCCGTTCTAATTAGTAATTTTGAAATTACTTTCTAGCTGGAAAATCAATAAGAATAATAACGAAAAATCCTATAAGTCCAGTGGTGCATTTAGTGATTCCATTAGCTCAATTAGTTCTTTGAATACCTTCAACGAAGTGAGTATTGCGCGTATTCAATCAGTTTCAGTACATCTTGGTGAATTTTGTAACCCTTCCTTCGTAATTAATTTGCCACAAACTCACGCGTCTTTTTTTTCTTACAGAGTGACAGTATTAGTTTTGCTTCCGATATACCATACACTTCTACGAGACTCAGTCGGTATCAGAACAATTATAATAAAACTGTGAGCAGTACACACTTGATTCAGATGGATAGGCCATCCAATTTACCACCCAAACCATTAAGTGAACAAATGAAGCATCAGAAAGAGTATGAAAAGATGGTAGAAGCTATTCAAAAAAAAGGTTTCTATATGGTTAATTATCCAAATAATTATTATTAGCGGGTAGATAAAATCACCACTAGTTAATTTTTTCTTACGCAGAACGTGATAAAGATATTATGTTAAAAAAACGTCGAAACGATCGATTAAAGGAAGAAGAAAAATTAGCTCAAGCAACGTCCACATGGTTGAATGAGATTCTACCAAATTGGTGTCAGATGTCGGTTCAAATATTTCATTAGTGTACGTTTCGAATTAACATAACGTGTTAAACGTGTGAAATAATATTTTAGGAAGAATTCGAAGAAGACTCGTAATCTGTGGTGGAATGGGCTTCCTCCTTGTATTCGCGGAAAAGTGTGGTCATTAGCGATTGGTAATAAATTGGAAATAACCGGTGAAATGTATAAAGAATGCGTTAAAAAGTATGTATGTATTTTACACAACGATAAATTACTCCGCCCAGATTTTAATACAAAAAATTATTTAGGTCGAAAGAAATCTTGAAAAATGGCTCTAAGGACTCATTACATATGAACGAAAGCTACGAGCATAGCGTCGAACTGATAAGACTCGATATTAGTCGAACTTTTCCTCAGTTATGTATTTTTCAACAAGTACGTTATCTTTTTGGCAATGAAGTTATAAACATAAGTACTAAAATGAACGCTAAAAATCATTTTGCTATTGTTTTCAAAGGGTGGTCCATATTACGACGTTTTGCATTGTTTACTCGGAGCATATGTTTGTTATCAGCCAGACATAGGATATGTGCAAGGAATGTCATTTATCGCGGCAATACTTTTATTAAATATGGAAGAACTAGACGCGTTCATTTGTTTTGCAAATATGTTAGATATGCCGTGCCATAAAGCTTTCTATTCGTTAGACGTTCAAAAAGTAATTGTAAATATTTATTATCTCGCAGTAATTAAAAGAGCAACACATGTGTTTACATTTTGATTACTTTTTGTACAGATGAAAAAATATTATTTAGCTTATACGGATCTCCTTCGTGTAAATATATATGATTTATATGCGCATTTTACCGAAACTGCCTTGTCGCCGGATTTGTACTTAGTCGATTGGGTGTACACTTTGTTTTCGAAATCAATGAATTTGGATTTGGCGTGCCGTATTTGGGATATTATCATCAGAGATGGAGAAACTTTTATTTTTCGTGCTGCATTAGGTATGCCTGCCCTGAGATATGAGAAATAAGGAAAATTTTACAGTTTATTCTTGTCGAGTTCAATTCGTTTAGCTAAAATTTTTCTTTCACCTCCAGGAATCTTGCTTGTTTTATATTTTTCAAATTTAGCTGATCAATTAGCTTTCAGACTTGCGTATTAATATTTTATTCAACTTCTAGGTATTATGCATTTCAACAAGAACGAACTGTTAAAAATGGACTTCCTTCGTGCTGCTCAATATTTGACGAAATTACCTGATGACATTTGCCCCAATCAGTTGTTCAAATCTATATCCTGTATAAGTATGAGTAACGGATCGTTTACTTTTGAAGACTTATTACAATACTATGAAGATTTAATTGCCTGACAGAGAATTGTATTATAATTCGTCAATTTTTCAAATTATTCATTAATGACCCATTTATTTATATTCGTTGACTATTTAAATATTTTTAGTATAATTACCTATTTTTCATTTTCTTATTCGATTTTTTTTTTTTTTTTCTAAATTTGTATAATAAATTATTTCATTTTATAAATACATCTTCTTCTACACCATACAACCATAAAATCAAAGTAACTGAGTTATCATTATTGTCATTCTGGTGTAGGTTATTTTTATATATTGAAGTATGTACCTTAATATTTTAAGTAGTTGGTAGATATTCCGTCCTGTATTGTTTTTCGTTACTTTTATTCCTTATCCTTGAATTTTTTTTGTTGTTGAACGAAAACAATCATATCGTGAAAGAATTGATGAGCGTATATTACATTGCTCCGATGTTCTCATTAATGGACCAAGTTCATTTTAACGTAAATACATTTATTACATTTTATACGCGTTTTATTTGTTTGAAGATTACTAATTGAACTGAAATGATAATCTGAAGATATCTATGAGGTAGCTTATCGAACTGATTACTGGTAAGATTAGATTAGTTTAAATGATAATATTTTATTTTCTTATGAAATCTTTTTCTTCAAAATGTACGTGAAGATGATCGTGAATGATGGTGAAACGAGTTAAAAGAAACAAAATTATGTTCGTAACTGGGTTGCCAAGAAATAATTTGAATCGGCGTTTATGTGAAAATTCGATGAAATTCCAGTTTGGTGAAATGAGAATTTTTTACATGTTCGTGTGGTTTGCTTTCTTTCAGACTTCTACATCGGAGAACTACAGTGACGATGGAAAAGACGAATCTAATCGGTGAAACTCCTCATAACATATGTATTTATGCGTAGCAATAAGATAGGCGGTGGTAAGAAGAATCGATGAATTTTCAAATAGAAAGTTCAACGATCTTGTATTTTCCACGACGACATCGTATTACAAAAAATTTAACTAACGAGCCAAATATGAAATAATGTGTGTTTCATTAGCAGGAACAATAGAAAAATTAATGATGTTAAAGTACGTAGTCGAGAAAATAGAATTTGTATTACGAATACCTAGGTTATCTCCATATCAGTGAAATCGCCAGAATAATAGACCTTGAAAAATGCATACTACTGCGGCTAAAAATCAAAACACTTTAAGAAAAAAATACCTTCTCGTTGGATGACAAGAATAGGTATGCCTTATGAAGATTTCAAATTTAAAATGAAAAATGAATCTCAAAATTTAAATCGAAGACTATCGAATGAATAGAAAAACATCTAGGTGAGATCGCAATCAGGAACGAAGTACCAAATCTGGGGCCATTTTACGGTGAAAGCAGGTGAAAGTTTTGGCAAAACAAGGAACATATACATTAATATGGCATAATAGGTTATACAATATTATTTCCCAAATTTCGACATTGATATTCGTGAAACTTCGTACACACTCGTTAACCATTCGTAGGACTTGAATCAATTCTGCGCTTTGTTTTTACCGTCACGAGTATGAGATTCAATTCATTACCCTTGGCGTTGTCTGTGGAACTAGAACAGAGAAATAATGTCGACTGTCGTATTCTTATCAGTGTGCATATTCTTATCGCTCCAAGCTAATCGTTAAAATTTCGCGGTGCTATGTAATTCCATTCACGTCGTGCAAATTGTCGCTACTTTGTATAGTCTTCTCAGTATTTACTCTTTTGATGTTATGAAAACGCTCGTATTCTGTCACATTAACGCATTATCGCGAGTGAGATATTTAACCGTAATGTGAACTTGATCATATGAGTACGCAAGTGTCATTGCAAACCAATTTATACGTCTTGATTGATTTCCATTTCCGGTACAACGTTTTAGAATGATTCGTGAAGAAATTGTGCTTCTGATGTGCGGTAGTTTTAATCCTATTACGAACATGCATCTTAGAATGTTCGGTGAGTGCGTATTTTCAGCATAGAAATGTATACCATACGTAGTAATTGATAATAATTTTGCTTATTTAGAGATCGTTCGGGATCATTTGACCGATCTAGGATTCAATGTAAAGCAAGGATTCATTTCACCAGTACACGATAAATATGGCAAAGCCAACTTGATATCGATAAATCATCGAATTAATATGATAAAAAATGCCCTAAAATCGTCCGACTGGATCCATCTGTCAACTTGGGAATCAGAACAGTCTGATTGGACACCTACGTATCAAGTTTTAACACATCATCAAGTACGTAGTGCAGATTTTCATTCCGCTCAACGAATGAAAATATATAATCGAATACGTTTTAGGATAGACTGAATGGCTTAGTAAACGATACGAATGTAAATGGGCATTCATCTCACGACGAGAACGGTAACTCATTCGATTACAGAGTTACTGTGAAATTGATTTGCGGTGGAGATGTACTGAATAGCTTCTCAGTACCCGGTCTATGGAAAGAATCTGATGTAAGTGAAAATTATATTAATTGCCCGGCTATCGTATTACGCAAGGTTCTTTATTTTTTGCCATAGATACACGGTATATTGACTGAACACGGTATAGTTTGTGTTACCAGGTGTGGTTACGATATTGATAAAATTATCTACGACACTGATCAACTGTTTAAGAACAGAGTAAGTTAAATTCGCCCTTAAAATCGATCTGGTCTATTCGACAGTTATTCATTAATTATGATTTCTTTACTGGTAATTTTTTTTTTTTTTTTTCGTAGAGGTATATTTACATCGTCAAAGAACATATTGAGAATACAGTTAGCTCGACTGGTATAAGAAAAGCCTGTATGAGAGGTTTGAGTATCAAGTATTTAGTCCAAGATGGAGTCGAAAGATATATAAAAGACAACAAATTATATTCCTATAATAAATAGTACGTATTTTTTTTTTACGATCTATACGGTGTATTCGACGAACATTCTGTAAAAAGAGTTCATTTTTTAGTAAGTATAATAGTACCGATGACACGTTCAGAATACCAGCTGAAATATTTAACGATTATAAGAAGTATCCCACGAATAATTCTAATTTTCCCGTTGTTATCGGTTCGACTAAAAAGCAAAAGAAAACCCAACGTAGACAGAAAATTAAGGTAAGAGATGGAGATACCAAAGTCATCACCGTGAAAGAAAATTCCACCGCTTTTAAGCTTCGTTAATTAGATGCACTTAAATTACAATCCACTTTTCCAATTCTACATCGGCCATTTACTCAACTTCGTGAAGCATATTTTTGAAATAATTTTGCACCGTTTTATTTATTTTCCACGTTATCTTAAGATTATTGATGCTTGTGAAATTGTAATGAAAATTATTTTCTGTTACAGGAGGATCAAGTTATCAGCAAACGTTTGCGTAAACGATGATTCAGTAATTATTTATTCGTCGTCTTTCCGTCTCAGTTCCCAGAAATTCACCTGACAATATTTTCTCGTGCGTTTTTTTTTTTTTTTTTTCGTGTATGTTAAAAGCACTTGTTATTTATAATGTATTTTTGTTGATTTTTTTTTTTTGAAATGTTTTGTGAAGTGTTCCATTGTATATTTTGATATTTTGTATCACAAATTTGTGAAATGTATTAGTACGTATTAGGTTCGATATCACAAGAAAAAAATATGTGTGCCGGTAATAAATCTGTTATTGTGTAGTAATTTATTTTTGTATACGACGTTTTGCAGAAAAACTACGAATAAAAAAGGGTAAACACCAATGTCCCTTCGTTTTATAGTCTTAATATCACCTGCTTTTGTTATGTTACTAGGTTGCTTAGTTCTTGAAACGAAGTGTAATGACGGGGTGAGTGTCCAATAATGAGTTTAAAACCTCCCTTTTTTTCACCCAATTGTTAGTCATGTCAGTTGCATTCACGTGTAGGGCTTCGAAGTATGTCGTATAATAAAGTTTGTCCAATGTGTACGAAAATGGTGACTGTAATTGTGCGAAAGTTTATGTAAGTAATTCGATCGGTGAAACAAAGAAATGGCAAACTTTCTTCTACAGATGTGGTAAATTTTGTTTATCATTCAGTAATTTCGTTGATTTAATCGTTTAGATTAGAATAAGAACCTGATATTTTTTTTTTTTGAAGTGATCTCTTGCAATATTACTTACTCAGTATAATACATTTTTATGCAAAATGGAATTATCATTCGAACGTATTCAAGGTCAGAAAACACTGAAGGTTACGAATAAGATAGGAAATTTCTCATCATTAGAGTTGCTATTTTAAAAATTTCAGTAAGTACGTAAGAGCAATAAAATCGTGTAAATTTCAAAAAAAAAAAAGTCGAAAAATTTGAAAAACTATTAACTGCTTAGTTACACGTATTGTTTGATTAGGTTGTCTAGGAGAGAATTTCGTATACGATAATTGCTTTGTGTTTGGTAACTTATCGGATATTCAAATGAATACACGCGTAAATAAATCTTGGGATTATTGTCATTCGCTCCTACGTGCCAAAGAAGGAGCGTTCATTTATCTTTAAAATTATCTTTCAATTTGTGTATTTCACTTTTTTCATAACGAAAGTACATTGCAGTTGTATTTACCTACTTATTGTAGGTACCTGCGTAACTAATTACCCATCAAATGACATCATCATCGAAATTAGATTCATTGATTAGTGATAATGTGTAACAGACAACTAATTATTTCATTTAATTCGTATCAAAATTATCGTTACGTAACCATATATATAGGTACTATGATCTTGATTTTGGTTTAAATATTGATATTGTGTACTGGGAGAAAATGAGATCGTGAAGTGCATCTGTGGATAAATCGATATAGTTTTTCATTAGTAGAAGCTTTCGTTAATGTAGATTTAAAAAAGGTAATGAATTTGAATGAACGAGCTTTTATTGAATGTTTTTATCAAATACATATATATTCGTACATCGATAAGTATTATTAAGTACCTTTATGTTATGTAGATGTACAGGTACCATTCTACTTATGGATCATGGCTAGTTCATGATTTCCCTCAAGAATTACACATAGACAGAATAATTTTTTTTGTAGATAAGTATTTTTGAAGAATTGAAGCATTGAGATTGTAATAATTAGGTAATTATTTGATAGATTTGGAAATTAAATTTCTTATTCCATTTTATTTCGCATACACTCACTACTTCGATTAAAAAAGTAATCACTCAGGTATTCAGATAAGAAATCAATCAGTAGTAGACTGAAAACTAAAATAGGTTGATTCACAAAGCTGACCCATACCCTTCGGAAATTATTTATAAATAGAGTATTGAAATTAGTTTTGCTATTGATTTATTTTTAGCATTTGTGCGCTCAACATTTCTCACAACTTTCCTGTTCCATTTCAGTCATTTTTTATCACCCGTTCACCACCAACTCGAGTTGCAAACAGCAGAAGGTACAAAAAAACGAATCGTTGCAATCGCAGCGAAATTCCCTTCGTTTCGACGCAACGAACCACAGCGGATTGCATTTTTGGTCTAATTTTCTATGTCATATTGTCAATTAAAACCAGGCTATTACCTTAAGTCAAAATTCAGTTTTGCTCCATTGGCCCAAAAACATAAAAATTGTTCCTTTTTGAGTCAATCGATAGAGAATCTAAAGTTGTATAATCCAAAAATTAACCACCTTAATCAATCAATTAGGTGTAGGGAAGATAATGATGAGAGTTTTTTCCCATTTTGAACTTAAAAAAGGGCTATTCCTTCCCTATCTCCTAACTAAAATGAGCTGGGAAGTTGAAATTTGATATGTACATTCAGTAGGGGCCTTAGATATGTTTTTTGGAGGGTTTCGACTTTTCAGCCCAATTGAACCCTTCCTACTCCAATGCTAACGAAAACGGGAACCATAGCTAAATTTGATCTTTGGATGTTTGAATGTAGGAATCAATCATAAAATTACTTTTAACCTTCAGATTGCACGGATTTCCATTTGAGAATATACTTAATATATTTTTTCAATGTATATTATATACAAAAATGAGAAAATCAATCTGAGTGTATCCAAATTCCGAATAAAAATTTAATTTTGAGTACTTGTTGATATAAACGAATAGTTACACAACATGATTCGGAATTCTTACGTTGAAATATTTTCTCTTCTTGACTTGGAAAAGAGCTAAAAAGGACAACATTTCATGAGTCTTTAATGACAAAACTGTACGTGATGGAATTTTTTCATTATTTTTTCTGTAATCAGCGCTAGAAATTCTACAGAAATCATTCTTAAAATTTTAGACAGCATTTCCTATGTTGACTTGTATAATGAATTGAAACTGCTTGCGCAGCTGGATTGAGAAATATCAAATCTGCGCTGGACAGTGTGCCATTCATTAATTACTCGTCGTGTAAATGTCGTCAGTTTGGTGTCACGTGACGGGTCATTTTCAAGTCAGTACACATTAGATTCCACTTTGAAAAGTTTTAACCGATTATAATAATGATTACTCCGCCCCACTTTAATAGGCATTGCAATTACTGTGCCAATTTTAAATCAGAGAAACGTCATCAATATTCTATGGCACAAAAGTGGTATGCTTTTGGAGAATTTCTGAGTTTCAGGATGATACTTGAACGACGCATTACTGGCGAATTTGTGACACATATTTGTTGACACTATCATGGCACAGATATGTTATAAGTTTGACATTTTCGTGGGCGCATTAATGACGTATAGATGACATATTTCTAACCAGGGTTGACCAGAGTCTGCTCTGAAAAGAGACTTTGAAAGGACTCGGAGATTCAGAGTCTTTTGTTTCAGAGACTCGCAATTTTTGCGATTCCCAGTCTCTATTTTGAACAAGTCTTTTAATGAAAGCAAGTCTCTGTTTCGAGTCCCATTATTTTTCTTTGTTTTTTTTCAAAACTGTTGAGAGTGGTTTACATATGTGTATTGAAAGTAAAAAAGAAATGTTATTTATAAATGTAACCATTTTCCTTTTTTCAATGTTTTCTCTGTCAGTTTAATTAGCAAATACAATACAGATTTTGATTTTAATATCTTCTACGCTGTAAGTTATTGTTGATGGAAAAAAATAATAATTAAAAGACTCGAAAAAAAAAAGACTTTCAACAGACTCGGACTCGCCAAAAGACTCGGAGTCTTTCTGGTGAGCCACTGGCGACATGAAGACTCGGAATCGCAATTTCCAAGGATTCAAGCGTTAAGACTCGGAGTTGCAATTTTCAGAAACTCTGGTCAACCCTGTTTCTAACGCTTGTAAGTTTATATTCTGTTGGCATAAATATGGCAAGAAGTTGAAGTTTCAGCTGACACGTTTGCGGCACACAAATGGCATATTACTGACACATATTATGTAGCGCTATCATGGAACAAATGTGTTGTATGATTGGCACTTTTGTTGGTACTTCAATGACACATAAATGGCAGACTTTCATTTTATGACTTGGTAGTGACATATTATTGACAATGTTATAGCACCTTTTTGACACATGTCATACGAATGACATCCGACATGCTTTTGACTTGATTATGACACTAATGTGACTTAGGAATGGCACGCTTCTGACACAGTTCTGACATGCTTCTAACACATTTATGGCGTGTTTTTGACACTGCTGCAAATATGTTACAATTGTGTAAGAAATGTGCCAAAGTAGTGTCAAAATAACGCCATAAATATGTCAGAATGGTGTCATAATGCTGTCAGAAGTGTGCCACTCCTAAGTCACATTAATGTCATAATCAAGTCAAAACCATGTCAGATGTCATTCATATGGCAATAGTGTACTGCCAAAACAGAGTCAAAAACATGCCTGAAATGTGTCAAAAATGTGTCCACGCAGCATTATGAAAAACATTTCATAGCAGTATCGAATCGATTTTACATAGTTGTCAGGAGCACGCCACTACCATGTCATATGAGTGGCATAATCAAGTCAGAAGCATTTCATTATTATGTCAATAGTGTACCATCATTGTTCCGACAACTCGTCAAGTAAATGTCGTATCATCGTCAGGACCAAAAAATGAAGTAGTTAATGCCCTTTGGGTCTTCTTATACTATCTGCCACAGTAATTGAATTAGTAAAAAATCCGATTTGTACCCAAGAGGACTCAGGTTTGAATCCCGCCATTGGCAAAAAAAATTGAAAAATTTCGTGAGTTAATATAAATAAAAAAATAACTATAATTAATACTTTAATATTAATAGTCACTCGGCATAATAACAAATGAAAAATGTCAGAAACATGTCATTTTTCGCGACAATGGATCTTATTTTTGCATCAGAAGCGTGTCATTATCATGTCAGAAATGTGCCGTTATGGTGTCAGAAACATGTCACTGATGAGTCAAATACATGTCATTAATATGTCACAGTAATGTCATAGTCATATCAGAATGAAGTCATTTTGAAGTGATCATGGTGCTACAGTTGCACCATTCCAATGTCACTGTCATGAGTTTGGCAAATATTTAGTGATCTCGGATTGGTTGAAGCATTGCCGGAAGTATGCCATTTTTGCTGTAAGAAGTCTCACGCGAGAACTGTGTCATGTGACCCTGCTTATCCTCACACCATTTGCACGGCGAGGAATTATTTCAATTCCAAGTTGAGAGATTACAGATTAAGAATAACACCCGATCGAGTGTTTTTTTCCAAATTGCAAAAATCCGAGCGCAGGATTGGTTTAAGGAGAAGGTTTGAGTGCTGAATTTCAATTTTCGATCCTCACAAATTCTAAAATTTGATACTGCGTAAAAAAAATATGCGAGGGTGAAAATCTTGTAAAAAATTGTTTTTTTTTTTTAATTATCATGAACTGCATTTTTCGAAATACTCGAGTAATTTATGTAATTTTTTGC
The DNA here is from genome assembly GCA_900060175.1 of Ferrisia virgata. Lineage (NCBI taxonomy): Eukaryota > Metazoa > Arthropoda > Insecta > Hemiptera > Pseudococcidae > Ferrisia > Ferrisia virgata. The sequence goes on from FIZR01029699.1 coordinate 18,829, forward strand.
ACTTTATAGCCCAATTTTCTTTAGAAAATTCACATTTTTCGTAGTCCTTAGATGGGGTTTCGACCGCAACTCCCTCCTCCTGCGAACGGGCCTGATGTTGCATTATCTATATTGCACTTCTTCGTATGGCACTGTTGTAACAAAGTTTGAATATTTTCAAAGAGATGGCGTTACAAGATTATGAATTTATTCGAATTAAGATGAGCATTTCACTTAAATAATGAACTAGATATTCGAAACGAAGATAACACCTAGATGTACGCAGGTTTAGGTAAACTTACCGGGTATGGTAAATAAATACATACTTGAGATGCTTAAACAATCACACAAGAGGCAAAAATTAATGCAATCTATGCCCTAAAAATAGTTGACAGAGATAAAAAGAAATCCTAAAATACCTCATATTAAATAGGTAGGTATTTTGTACACGTATTCAACATAAATTGAAATGAATTCTAAAAATGTTTAAATTCGCGCCAGAAATTATGGTTTTTTTTTACATAAGTTATTATCACTCAACGTATATCGCAAATTTTATTGTGCTCAATGATAACTAAATCCTTAATAAAGGTATAACATGTAATCCGAAGTAAACGCAACCCAGGGCACTGAAGCACTAAAGAAAAAAATTTTACCAATTGTAGTTTAAGGTGTAAGTCGAGTAAAAATAGGTAATTTAGGAAACACTCATCGGCAGTATAAGGTGTGTTGACTGAAATGAATAATTAAAATAATACTTGAATACATAACCATAAACGCTATCGCACATCCCAGGGATTAATTTTACTTCGCTATTCGCATGTTTAAACTACATTTATAATTCGTATGTTTTTTGTGCCAGTTGGTGAAAGTTACTTAAAAATTTTGCCATTTTATTAAGCACTGATCTTTTCCAATGTAAATATAATATTGTTTATTTGCAGATCGAAAATGAATTACGTAATTTTGGTGGTGGTGCTTTGTTTACACGCGGTAATCAGCCATGTGGGTACCGATGAATGCAATCATATTGAAACTAATAAGTATTATTCGGTCTCAGGAGATGTATATGTCGTGGGTAAGTTGATATTTACTCAGTTTCTTTTTACCACAGTGCTTATTAAAAAAAAGCACAACTAATACATCGGCTGGTATATCTTACTGTTCGATTGTTGCAGGATTTTTCGACGCTCATTACGGAAATAATTGCACCAATCAGAATACGCATTCTTTGCAACAAATGTACGACGTAGCGGCCGTTGTTCGCGTGTTAAATAAAATTAAATATATGCCAGGAATTTCTATAGGTTGGTTTTTAATTAAATCGCAATCAAAACTTTGCTAACATTTTATGACACTTTGACATTATTAAGTTTTTATTTTAATTATCTCACCTGACTAAGTATTTGAAACTTACACAGAGAAGTTTTTTTTTTTAATAGGCATACATGATTTTCATTTACACGCACCCTCACTTAGTTCTTCTTCGGATTATAAAATGAGCATTCTTTTCTCGCCGAGCTTTCCTCCTCCCATCCCTTTTTCTCTTTTCCATACAGAATAAATTTCCGCCTCCGCCAAGCCCAAAAAACGTATAATTTACAGCTATTACGTATCCATGCATGTATAGCGAAACGCGTATGCCTGAAATTATAAATTAAATTACTTCGAATAATGTGTATCTTTGTAATAAGAAACGAACGAAAGTAAGGGAAAGCTCTTAAAATCCATTATGTAACGTAGTCCTGGTTTACACCCGTTAGCAAATTGAATGCTTTATTAAAAAAAAAAGTATTTTATATCTATAGGCTTGGGGACTTTTTTTTTTTTTAATTCAGATGAAATTCTTTTTCAATTTTTATCTCGATTAATGGCTAAAGGCGAGTAAACTAATTAGGTACCTGGTACCTACGCGGATTAACAAAATATATGTACCTACTATAAAATAAAGGATATTATACAACAAATTTAATTAATTTCAATCGTCTACTCATCGTCGTCGTCGTCGTCGTCGTCGTCGTCGTAATAAAATCAATACACATGGCCTTTAAAGTTAATAGGAAAAAGTACCTAGATGTATAGTTAATGCGTTAGTAAGTAGTTATTGTACCTAGATCTATATAATATTACTTTATGCGATTTTAAAAAGGTCGTAAAAATTTCGCAGGTTTGTCTTTATACGATACGTGTTCATCGAAGGAAATCGCCATTAAGTCTTTTATTTCATCTTTAGTCGATGCTGATTGTAATTTTACGTACAATTTGGGTAAGTAGATACTACGTACATGTTTAACTAGAAAAATTACTAGCGTGATATTGTAAGATAGATTCGGATACATGCTCCATCAGTATCAGTCATTTAGAAAAACAATTTCACATTTTGAAGTCGATATTCATCAAATAGCTTAATCTAAAATATTTCATGAATTTCAAGACTCGTGAAAAAAATCACAATCATTCATATCATAAGTTGTTTCTAAAAAAAAGAAAAATTTTTCAATTCAGTTATGAACCGGAATTGAATTAAATTGTAAATTATTGAAGGCTATTTTATAGAATAATACTTATACTCAACTAAACAAAAAAATAATAATAAGGAGAAGAAAACCAGACCAAAAACCTCTTTCATGAGTTGTAAAAGAGTGCGATGAGGCTGGAAAGTCGACCCACCCCCCTCCACAAGGCACATCTAGGACGTCTACTAAATGTACATATCAAATTTCAATCCAAAATATAACCCCTCTCGAAATCTTCCATTACAAATTTATAGATTTTTGATCCGTAGCAAACTCGAATACGGTTGTCCAACTTTTAAAAAAGATTCCAAAAAAAAAATTTGTCAATTATTAATACAGTGCAAAATTCAGCATTACGCATATGTATTGGAGTTTTACCTTCCTCTCCTATAGATAGTATCTACTGTGAGTTCTTCAAAATCAGGCGAATGTTCAACATGTGAACCATATTTCAATCTTACGTCAACATTCTTATTCGTCAAATTCTCATTTAAGACAAACAATACTTTTCTAGTCAGTACAAGCACAGAAGTATGATTATTCAAACTGGATCACAATGAGCTTTCTTGATTTTTAATGAGCAGTTATTAAACTTTAATTGAAAATAAATTACGAAATATTTCAATTGCAAAAATTCACAGTGATAAGGACTAGTAAAAATTTTCAAGAGATAGTTTGATAAAGGAGCGACGATCATGGGGATATTTGGTAGCATGTGGTGCTCGATCATTGTGAACTTAAGACACCCTCGAGTTCTCCAGGCCTATTTCTCCTACCCAAATGACTCGGCAATGTTGTCTATTCAAAAGTCAGGGCATAGCTAGCAGCTACATTAACTCAATTCAGGGAGGGGATATGCCAGGAGCAAACTCAAGCAAGAAGAAAAACCGACTATAAAACCTTTTTTTATGGCTGTGAGGGGGTGCAATGGCCTTCTCACCGAAGACACATCCAGAATCTGTACTAAATATACATATCAAATCTTAACTTCCTAGCTTCATTTGGAGGGGAGTTATGCGAGGAAGAAAATTAAAAGATAAGAACCCCCCTCCCCACACACACACATAGATTTTTAGTCTGTAAGAGGGCGCAATTGGCCTGAAACGTCGAAACCCTTGAAAGGCACATCAATGACCACTGCCGAGTCTAAATACAAAATTTCATTTTTCTAGCTTAATTTGGAGGGGAGAAGGAGGAGGAAGCGCCATTTTTAAAGGTCAAAAAAAGGAAAACCCCTCATATTTCCTCTCCTAACTGATCTATAAAGCTGATTTTCAGTTATGTTAGTCAACTTTGAATTGTCTATTGACTGGCTCAAAAAGGAACAATTTTTGTGGTTTTGGCTCCTCAGCACCCTCTCCCCAAAAATTTGGGCATAACTGAATTTTAACCCAAAGTCGTCTCCACTCATATACACGGTGTTCCATCTTTGTGGTATTCCCTTCATACCACAAGTACAGAAACACAGGTAGGACTCATGTAGCATAGGTTGCATGTCCAAAACATTGCAGGGTCTATGCCATAGGCATTTGAATTTTTCCTTTTCAAAAAATTAAAACCAATTTGAAAACATTGCAATTTAAAAACTAAAATTGGTAGAGATGTTTAGTTTACGTCAAAATATGGCAGATATAGTGTTGTATTTCCAGTAAAAAAAAATTATGAGCATAGGTGATGTCGTTTGTGAAATAAAACAAATTAAATATAACAAAATGTTTGAAAATTTTTGTTCATAACTTTTTAAAAAACTTTTTTAAGTACCCAACAGAGTTGGATGAACCCACCGGGACACCAGGAAAATCCCGATGAGCCGGGACAGTTTGGTGGCCGCGGAGCTACTCAACAGATATTTAGACGTGTTTTTCATCCGTTTGAATCGAAATTTTTTCAGATTTAGTAATTAAAACAGCAAAAATAGTCGTAGAATTTCAAAATTTTCACCCTTTATTCGTTCGGGTACCTTTATATTTTCTTAAACCAAATAGTCAGATTTGTGGCCGCTCAGTTGAGATTTACCCGGACCGCTCTAAAAATTTCGCCCAACCTTGGTACCCATTTAAAAATTTTCTCTTCAAGTAACGAGGTACCCTTCATCACTTGACCTAATTCAATTTTTCTTAACCTCAACTTGTTTACATATTCTGGAAAAAATTGCTTTGTTGAAATTTTCCCCCTATTTTCAGAAAAAAATTTCCATTGTCATAGAAATTTCAACAAAAAGCTCTTTTTATTGGAATAACCAATGAGTAAATGTTATAATAAAGGAACTTTTTTTGCCGAAATTTATTTCTCATCAATTTTTTTTTTTTAAATAGGAAAAAATTTCAACAAAACATTTTTTTAAACATTGAAACAAGCTGAAAAAATTTAATTATGGCAGTTGGCGGAGGGTACTTTGATAAGTACTTCGAGAAAAGTTTTTTAATTGGGTAGATACTTAAAGTCGGCAGTTTCTTAAAAAGGTAGGTATGAACAAAAATTTTCAAACTTTTTTTTACATTTAATTCGTTATTTTTCACGAACCACATTTTCTATACACTTAATTTTTTTACCACGAATACTACATTGTATTTGCCACATTTTAGCATAAAATAGATATCTTTACCATTTTTAATTCTTAAATTGCAGTTTTTTGATTGGTTTTTGAAAATGAAAAATTCAAATGCCTGTGGCACAACCCCGGAAATGTTTTGTATAGGCAGCCCATGCTGCATGAATTCAACTTATGTCGCTTTACTTCTGGTATGACGAAGGTATTATCGAGATGGAACATGCAGTATATTTAATCCTCCGCAAAACCGAGCCTACTGAGCGAACAAGAGCGATTTCAGTTGGTATTAAGCTGAGTAAATAATTTTAGTCTTGTGGTGGTGGGGGGGAGGGTCTGACATAGCCAAAAATGGTCGTAATGGTTTTCTAGGGCGCCAAAACGGATTTTGTTGATTTCTTCTCCTGGTTTTCATTGACACTACGACAGAAAATCAGGCTAAAAAGTCAAAATCGGGACGTCCAACTATTTGAAACTGCTAGTTACAATTTTGTCAACCCAGCTCTCACTTCTTCTGGCTCAGACGTTTTTAACTCCAGTAAACCGATGGAATAATGTTTCATTATTTTAAACTTCACGAGTAGTTATAAACTGAAATTAATGTTGAGAATTTTCATAAAAACTTATAATCATACTTGATCAGATGAGAAATTTCATTCCAACGTTGATTATACTCGCTCGTTCATTTTTTAAACAACTCTTCTCAAAATCTCCATCTGCGGTAAACATTAGGGCTAGAAAAAAAAAACGCAATCCTTCATAAATTCGAAAATTTTACCAGCGAAATGAACGAATGAAATTGATTACTTATTTGAAGATTATTAAAAAGGTTTAAATCGGTATGAATTTTCAATACGTTTTTTAAAATCATGTCCTTGACCAGCAGACTGGAAAATTTTGCTGGATAAAAAATTTTTCATACAATGAGCCTATTCAAGGCAGCGATACCTTCATGAAATCTACCTTCGTAGTCGAATGAGTTGCCTAATGTAGCCTGAATTATTCATATTCCGATAAGTGTTCGATGGATTGCATACCCAGTTTGCCCAAAATAAGTATGTACCTACTCGTATGTAGTATCATTATTATTTATACTACATCAGTCACATACTATACTTTATCTAGCAAACAGCCATAGCCACGTTCACTGCCAAAGTGACACGTATGCTTATAAATTGTTTTAGGTCACTTCCTGCGATAAACTATCCATAAATTTACCGACGATAATGATCAATTTTCGTGCAACTTTGTCGTAGTTATTCAACTTTGCCAATTTTCTCTCTTTCTCTCTCTAAATAGAAAAACTTATATAGTTGGAACGATGGCTGTGGAATGATTAAAAAAAACTATTTGTGTATGTAGGTAGGTATAATGAGTATATAGTATCTGTAGGACACCAAGTTAATTCTCGCGAGAATGATGTGCCAAAACTTACTACCTATAGCTTCTAAGTTCATTTAGAAGATATGTAGGTAGGTAATTTACCTGTAGAGTTTTTATTACTTTTTGTTTCCTCGGTCAATTAGAAGTATTAAAGTTTAAAGCAGAGATGGACTCGGCTGTAGGGATTTGAGTCTAGTATCGCACCATCGCATCGTTGTGTCTTTTCATTTGAGATTTTCGTCGAGTTTATAAACTAAATAATATTACGTGCGTTGATTATTTGTTTGGCGTGTTGAGCGTATTGATATACCTAATTTACCAACATCGTCGTCGGTTGTGACATTCTGATTTTCTGCACCATGTTGCGAATTTTCTTATGATATTTAATTTTAATCGAGCTATACGTTTAAAGTTACTAATTCCCCTAGAGATGATATATTACTTTTTCTTTTCAACAGGAGTGTTTAGCACGAGTTTAGCTGCGTCCATGATTCGTAATTTAACCGTTGCGAAGAATATACCAATTTTTAGCTTGGATTTTAACCCCGATACGAACATTTTATTGGAGATTACGGCCAAATTACTGTTGGAATTGGAGTTTTATAATATTGATTTGATTATATTTCCGTCTAGCGAGTTATTAAATCGGTTTCAAAATATTACCGCGAGGGAGAACATTTGTGTGAAAAAATCGACGCTATTTTCACATTATCAACGGTACGAACTTAGATATTCGATATTTAAGAAAATTTAACTCGATTATAATTAGTACGTATTGTAAATTTAAGCGATGTAATAGAAAAGATCGACGAAAGTGCAAATGTGTGGGTACTTTCTCAATACAAAATATTGAGATAAAAGTGTTCAACAGTCTTAAGTTGAATTTAAATTGAAAATTTACCGCGGAAATTCGTGTATTTTTTTCCTTTTGTAAAACGTAATCAACGCAACATTAATGAGATTTTATATTGAATTTACTGAATGATTATTTAGCTATTGAACAATTTAGTACATAGCGTTTTACAGGTTTTAACTCGAAATAAAAAATTCGAAAGACTGATTCAAACAAATGTTGCAGAATACTTAAAAGACGAACGTTTTCATTTTTTTTCTCAACATGATCATGGAAAAACTCGAAGGGGCGGGAAGATTTAGCAAAAATGAAAAAAAAATATTCAATAATTTCTGATCAACTGAAAAAATTGCTTGCTAGATATGAGTTGAGATTAGGAATAAATTTTAAAACAATTTAATCCGTGGATCTCAGTTGGGCATCACAAGTAGGTGGAAAGAGGATGATGATGCTGCTGGGTCAAAATTCAATATTCCACAATATTTCGGTACCTGCGGTTAATTATTTCGTATTTGTGACTTAAAAAGGAAATGAAGTACAATTTATAAGGTTAGATTAATTAATCATATATTCATTTCAGATTATGTCCGGAAAATGATGAAATTGTGGTTATTGCGATAACATCTTCGGAAATGAGCTTTTTATTAAAATTAGAAATGGATTGTCTATCGACGTTCGTAATAATTATTCTGCAAAACGACATCGATTTATCATCAATTACAGGTAAATATTTGAAGTTGTCAATCGTATTAGAACAGGTATTGAAGTGTATATTATTGGAAAAAATACCGTATTTCAAATTGATTCGACTGTCATAAAATGACATCAATTTTACGTTTTATGAGTTCGTCGAGTAGAATTGGTGACGGTGAATGAAAAACAAAATGAAATAATTTCCGATTTTCCATAACACGAAACAGAGAGCACGGTGTGCAAACGTTTGAGATTTTTTTGTACGTCGTTGTGTACATTGAACCCGTCGTCGTCATTCGTTCTAGATTACCGTTTGGATATAAGTAAAAAAATTCCTACTTCAAACAAATGAGGAATCAATCTCCGCCGTCAAATGAAATATACCTTTATAGGGTACGTGTACGTTATGGACAATGAAACACCAAGATACTTTACTGGTGGACAGAGACGGGAGGGGATTTGATAAATAATTACTTACCTATATTCCGTTAGAGAGCACTGATATTCGGACCCGAAAAATTTTCCTGATTTTGATTTGATGACTTCAACTGACCTGAACCCTCAACCAATGAAAGTTGATAATAATTTTTATCAATAAATAACAACAACAACTGTAAACTGCCTGATGTCACATCAGTTCAAAATTATATAGAATACTAAGTTAGTTTACTTCGATTTACCCTTGAAATTTTTTTAAATCCCTGTAGGAGCTTTACTATCGGCTATTTCCAATGCTGATTGGTGATTTTTGACAATCCCGCAATTTAATTGTGCATGTAGTGGTGCGTTTTTCAATCGGTATGCATCGTTGATAGTGTTAGACGATGGTGTCGCTCTGAACGGGATTTTTTGAACTAATTTCATTGCTTTGGTATTTTGTATTATTTTGTGTCAGCTCGTCACCGTGAACAGCGTCATACCTCATGAAAATTCCAACCAATCAGATTGCAGGAAAAATTTCAAGAAATGTTGCATGTAAAATCCATTTTGAAACCTAAAAAAAGTCATGTTTAGTACCAAATATTAGCGCTCTCTAATGGAAATTACTTGAGTAACTATTCATAAACAAATCTTCTGTTACCCTCCTTCCACTGTAGACTGCAGAAAGGCATCTAAGGAAGTATCACTCAAAAATTTATTATTGTGTCAGTTATGTAATTTGATAAATTTGACTTTTTCTACTATTGTGAGCATATAATTGGTGTGTCTATTTACAAGTTTAGTGGGGAAATCAAATAAATAAAATATCTAAATTTAGCGTATTAGTATTTTTTTAATTTGAATAGCGATGAAAATTGAAAGTTTGGAAAATTTAGGCTACATTCGATTGGAAATTATAACATTTTTTATTATTTTTTAAAAGTGCCTACTACATTATCCATAACTTTCGACTGAATGGTATTGCAAAGCAAGTCATCGAAAATTAAGTTGATATTAGATAAAAACAGATAAAAAGTGAAAAAAAACTGTTTACAATTCTAGAAAAAATGCTGAAATATGAAAAAAAAATCCTTAAAATTTGTCAAAAATATGGAAAAAAGTGGGCACAAAATGCGAAAAATTGAACAAAAATAATGAAAAAATAGGTAAAAGTTGATCTAAAATAAATGAAAATTATTGAAAATTGAGCAAAAGTTGACAAAAAGCGGTTAAAATCGAGCTAAACTAGGAAAAAAACTTTCAAGAATCATCGAAGATTTGGTTAAAATTTTATGAAAACCAGTATAAGGTGCAGAAAATGAATCCAAAATTATCATATCGAAAATTCGGTAAAAATTATATAAAAATGTATAAAAAGTACAAAACATTGATCAAAAATCACGAATGTTGAATTTCTGGTGTACAATTTTAAACATTGACCTGATATTTATACGTATGAAATAAAAATCTCATTAAAATAAATCTTCATTCCTGAAAAAAGTGTTGCTAACATTACAATTCAACGACAAATTTTGCTTTTCCAGCGTAAAAGTTATCTGCATTTTTAAATGAAACAGATTCCCTATGTAAAATTCTATTTTGTAAAACCCCTTGAGAAATACCTCTTAGCTCAATTTGGAGGGGAATTATGGGAAGGACAAATTAAAAAAATAAGAAAAACCGTCCAAATAACAACATTTTTAGGGTTGAGAGAGGGTGTAATAAATCTGAAAAATTGATACCCCCAAAAAGCACATCTAGGAACCTTACTAAATCTGCATACTAAATTTCTACTTCCCAGTTTGATTTGGAGGGAAGTTATGCGAGGACCAACTCAAAATATAAGAAAACCCGCCCTAAAACCATATTTTCAGGCGTGTGAGAAGGTACAATTGGTGTGAAAAGTCGAAACCCCCAAAAGGCACATCTATGGTTATTACCAAGTCTACATATCAATTTTTAATTTCCCAACACAATTTAGAGAGGAGATCCAGGGGAAGAGCCCTTTTTCACGATCAAAAAACGAAATAACCCTCGAGAAGCTGATTTTTGGATATTTCATGCAACTTAGGATGGTCTATCGATCAGCCCTTAGCACCCTCTCCCCCAAATTTGGGCATGAATAAATTTTCACCCAAGGTCATCCCCATTCATACACGAGTACATATATCTAATCCGCCGTCAAAATGAGCATGTTGGCAGCACTAGATCTATTTTGATTTGTATTGAGCAGAGTAAAACATTTTAGTCTGGGGGTGTGGGGGGTGTGGTGGAATACATAAATATCTGACATGGTCAGAAATGGTCCTAATGGTCTTCTAGGATCACAAAACAGATTTTGTTGATATCCTCCCCTTCTCCGAAATAGGTCGATAAGACTGTACCAGCTTGGTTTTCATTGATAATATCGCACAGAAAATCAGGCTAAAAAAGGTGGATTTTTTCGAAATTTCACTAGGAAGAAACCAGGCTTTACAACAGAATCATATCCAAACATTACTAAAAGTTTAATATTTCCGTCAATTTTCGAGATGTTCAAAATATTTTCACACGATGTGTTCAGATTTTGAAAGATTTCTAGTCATTTACATGAAATTTAACAGACCTACACAGAAAGTAACCGGGGGCTTAGCTTGCGCTGCCTCTCTTAAATCCGCGTATGGTTTTACGATTGCATTTATAGGCAGGCTCCTTCTAACATTGATTTTTCTCTGTTTTGTTTTCCGCAGAAAATATAATGCTGCACAACGCGTACTTGGTAATCCCATCTACAATCTGGCCCGAATTTGATATTTCAGTAGAAGACAATTTCGAATCGATTGTGTCACTAGTAGAAGAGAATTTATTACATTCAAACGTTACAATGAACTTCATCAGAACCGCATCCGCGGTGATTTCTGTAGTCGATTACTTCAAATCAAAATTGCTCTCGGAATGTGAAGATACCAATTCAACGCTGTGTTCAAATTTGACTAATTTTAAGAAATGCGACGAAACTGCCATCGTACACAGGCCGAACAACGTAACCGATTTATTTGGCGTAGACGATCATAACGTGTTACATTTTTTAATCTTTCAAATTAATCTAAATCACATAGAATCGTTTGGTAAGGTGAAAATAATAGGTAACGAGGTGGTAATTGAATTCGAGAAATTATCCAGTCACGCGGAAATCAACGTTTGCGATTCGGACCGGAGAAATTGCGAAAATTGTTCGAATTTCGTCGATTATAACGCTACTCAGAACGATATGAGCTACACTAAGATGTCGAATATAGTTGATAGTGTTCCACTAAAGTTAAGATCGAATGGTTGGGTATCGTCGATTCTTACCATTTGCATTATAGGCTTGATATCTTGTTTTTGCGTTTTAGCATTCATCATAATGCGAATATACAAAGAGGATATCTTAGAAGGTAATCCGTGTTCTACATTTTTACTCATAGTGGCCACCATTCTAACATATTTAACGGTAATACCGTTTTGCGTCGAATTATCCGAGAGAAAAGCACTATGCGCCGTGAAACTTTTCAGCTCGAGTTTTTGCTACTGTTTCATTTTCTCTATTATATTATCTCGCGTACTCATGATTTTAACGTGCGACTACAATGGTAGCTTTATGAGCCATATAAACGGTTACTTGCAAAGTTTCTTGTGTTTTTTCATGTTCGCCGTGCAAGTGGCGTTGATAATGGAATTTTGGATTTTCGGATGGGTCCTCTCGGATGTAGATTATTGCTCGAAATTCATGAATACTAATTTATTCCTTTCGTACATGATGTACGATACTTTTCTGCTGATACTTATCGCCGCTCTCGTACCGTTCATTACGAAAAGCCGACGAAATTACAAAGAAGGTTTGACGTTCACCGTTGTCACCGTGTGCTTTATTATAATTTGGATTTCGTGGAGTTTCGCCTATTTCATCGCGTCGCCGGAATGGCGAGATTTCTGCGTAGCCACCGGCCTGACCGGAACCGCCACAGCCGTCGTCGTTTGTATATTTATACCTCGTACATATCTAATTGTTACGGGCATCGTTCGCGATAGAATTACCAGCGCTATACCGACCACCGTTTCCAATATAGTCGATATGAATTACAGGTCTACGCAGGCTTTGTACGATAGCGTAGATTTGGAAAGGCAAAAGAAGGGCGAACTGAATTTGGGATATTACGACGATCCGAACGGATCTAGTTCGACGTCCAGATTAGAGATACCCATACCCGTGCCCGTACCCGCTAGAAAGAAATCATTAGCTTCCACTCGAAGTATGGAAAATAATTACGAAACCTGCGATGTACCGGATTGTGGACAAAAAATTACTAAATTTTAGCCTCGCCGACGTATCCAGATACGATAGAATTCTTTTCCCAGAAAGTTGGCGTTGTAATTTGTAATGGTTGTTTTTTAAAGTAATATTACAGCTTTTGAGTTGCTGACAATGAGCTTAAAATCCAATTTAAGGTGGGATTTCGCGTTGCAAAGGTAGCATTACCCAATCTCTAAGGTAGTATTTTTTAGACAAATGAATTTTTCTATTTTTTCCCCGTTTGAGAGTTGATAATGAAAAAGAATTGAGCAGAATTCAAAGAATAACGTTAATTTGAACAAATGGAACAATCGAATCCATTTGAAAATATGCTCAATCGGAATTTTCGCTGCTTTTACGATATTTCAATCGTATCAGTTCCGTCAGAAGTTTCTGCAGGATTTCTCGAAAACGGGTGAGCGGGAATTCGGCTAAATTTTGGATATGTTGTAAAAAGCAGTACCTCAAACACGTGTGCGGAGCCTTTTTTTTTGATTTTCTGCACCTAGTAAAAATATTATTATACTAAATGGTAGCACTTTTTCTGAGTCTCTTCAAACTCAAATAATTTTGATTTAAAGCAAAAAATCCGAAAAAGGGCTCAATACACGGATCGGGGGTACTGTTTTCTACAACATATCCAAAATTCATCGAATTCCGTTCAGTTGTTTCCGAGAAACCATGCAGAAACTTCCAACGGAACCAACATGGCTGACATTCCTTAAAAATGGCAAAAATCCCCGATTGAGCGTCTTTTCAGGTGGATTCAACTGTTCCATTACTTCAAATTAACATTATTCCTTGAAATATGCCTG
>FIZR01029700.1:0-31770 GCA_900060175.1 Ferrisia virgata
CGCCAGCAAAAATGTAAAACTTATAACATATCTGTGCCATGATAGTGTCAACAAATATGTGTCAGAAGTTCACCAGTAATGTGTCGTTCAAGTATCACCTGAAACTCAAAAATTCGCCAAAAGTACATATATCACTTTTGGGCCATAGAATATTGATGGTGTTTCTCTGATTTGAAATGGGCATAGTAATTGCAATGCCTATTAAAGTGGGCAGAGCAATCATTATTCTGATTGGTTAAAATTTTTCAAAGTGGGATCTAATGTGTATTGACTTGAAAATGATGCGTCACATGACATCAAACTGACAATATTTGCACGATGGGGAAGCTGAAAAGGCGAAACCACCAAAAAGCACACTTGAGATCTGTACTGAATCTATACACCAGATTTCAATTTTTTAGATCAATGGGCGAAAGAACGGGAGGGAAGAGGGAGATATGCAAGGAACAAACTCTAAAACTGACAAAACCAGCCCAAAAACTCACATTTTTGGGACTCTTAAGAGGTGCAATCAGTCTGAAAAGTGGAACTCTCCAAAAGACACATTCATGACCTTACACAGTCTGCATGCCAAATTTCAACTCCCTCGCTGAATATGGAGGGGAATTTGCTAGAGTAAACCAGGTTGATAAAACAGGGCTGTTTAATGATACAGAGGAAGTATTTCCTTCCCTACTTATTGCCACGCTCACATTTCTATCCAACCAAGTAAACTCTTACACTCCTATATCTATGGGTGTGAGATAAGCTGAAACCTGCATTTATAAACAACGAGTACTACTAAATATTTGTATATTTCATCACTCACTTGAGCACGACTATTGAGGCTTCACTAGGCAACTTCTTGTCGACTTATCGCGTCTGAAAAAAATCAAACAAATATACGTATGAGTATGACTAACTAATAAGCTAAGTACAACCCTACAAAGAAGATACAGAACGATAGCGATATCGGATTTCTGACGAAATACTTTGTTATTTGCTTATACATATGTATTTGAACGTTTATAACACAGCTGACAAGTATTTATTCAGTTTTACTTGACTACCAATCTACCTATACGATGTACGTAGATATAAGAAAATATGTATCACACAACTGTGTGTTACATTAATGTAGGCACGAACTAGGTGCGTTGCCAACCATACAAATGGATTAAAAATGATTTCATGGTGGGTTTTAACCCACATCGGTAGATTTCATTTAGTAACTGGGAGTTTTGTACTGATTCACGACGTGTGTAAGCTTCATAATTATGAATATTTCGCTAAAATTATTCCTCTCCATTTCATCCATTGTTGTAATTATTGAAAGAACCACAGGAGAACGAAGTAATCTCAGATAAATTCTTTTACGTATTTTAAAATATCTTAATATCTAATTTCAAATTACAATTACAAGTAAGTAATTTTACTTTACAGAAGAATTGAAGTTTGAAAAAAGTGTAAATGGACCGCTGGGTCTGATAAAAAATAACAATGATAATTCATTAAAAGCTGCGACACTTGAAAAATACAATCGGGATGAAAATGCTATCAGTTATTTTTACGATGACTCTAAGGAAGAATTCAAAATTGCATGTCCTTCCTACACCCACGAAGAACACAAAATGCAAAGAGAATGGAATAAAAGAATCGATATTATATCCCCTGGAGCTAGTGTATTGTTCCTAGTAGAGAGTGATGAAATGGATAAATATTGTAAAGTAGTACCAACACCCTCTATTAAAACAACTAATGAAGAATGTAACGTGTTTGGAGATAAATTTTACCACGTTGGATTTCCGGTAAAATATTATCATTGTAGCACTTTCTTTTTGCTTTAGATGTGTAGGTGCTAGGTACAAGGTAGAAGGTACAGATCTTTTTTCCAAATTGAACATTTTGGTTCCTTTTCTTTTCCAGGTAAAACTCGACAAAAAACTGAAGGTAGGTCGTTTATAAACTTGAATCTTTAAATTTTATTTTCGAGTGGGTGATAATCGCAGATATTATTTTTAATACTTGCGAATCAGTCGTTGCAGGACATTACATTTATAACCACGTACAAAATATGCTACTCATTTACCAATGGCAAACTTTACACGATTCATCATATTGATTCTCCAAATTTACTACTGTTGGATGTGAAGGATATCTATTTAAGATACAAGAGAAACGATTCCGAATTGGATAAATATTTGAACAAGAAATTTGAAAAAGATTATGGAAAAGTAAGTTTTAGATATAGACATTGAAACACCAAAATGAAAATCTTCTGCTCAAGGGGTAAAGGCTTTGTGGTTTGAGTTTCGCCTGTTTTTCCCTATAGAAGCGCTGTTCGCTAATTCCGGCTCGACGGTCATTGGTCAGAAGTAGTAAGAAGTTATTCCTTCTCTACATAGAAATCCCAAATAATCTACTTCTCACCTGCATCTGAGATTGGTGTTTCAATATCGATAGTTTTAGAAAAGTTTCAACTTTTCAATATTTCAAAAGATTAAGAAAGGGAGTAAAACTCTATGAAAATCCACTGAAGGATTCCAAAAGACCTTAATTCCGCATAACAATTGCTTTTCTTGTGACTATAGAACACTACCCTAAAAAAGCAACGCAATACGTGGCTTTCTAAGCTTAAAAACTATTTTTTTGGAGCCATGAAGAGGTACGATGGGGCTGAAAAGCAGCAAAACCCAAAGGCACATCTAAAATATCCAATAAATTCACATATCAAATTTCAACCGCGATCTTTTTTTGGATGATCTAAATATATAACATTTTTTTTTGCAGAAATATTTCTTGTACGATTTGGTTGGAATAGAGGATATGCCAAATGATTACTACAGATATTCAACTTCTTTTCTAATTAATTTTGTTCCGATCCCAGAGGATGAAGAAATGTTGAAGGGAATGATTATGATTGATAATTTCGTCCGACTACTTAGCAAAGCAGTAAGTCTATAAGAAATGGCTTTAACAGTAAGAAATTGCAACAATAATAATAATGATAATAATAAAAAACCTCTATAGATTCCTATAAGCTCTCTCCCACCACTTTACTTTATTGAATCATAATACTTACATATTTACTTTTAGAATAAAAAACGACTGACTCTGTACTCGGGTACTTATGAGTTTCAAAAAGCTTCAACCAATGCGGTCAAAAAGGGCAGAAGAAAAAAAAACTACGATGTAAAAATAACGTTAAAATCAATTTGGAGAATCATCATGGATACTGAACAAAAAGCTGTCATGACTGTAACTCAGTACAGTACGGAAAAATGCGACAAAATGGATTTCATTTGCCCTCAAAGTGTAAAAATACTGAAAGAATACACTAACGGTGGCTGTTCGTACTTGTGTCCGATAAATGCCGATATAATCGAGTTACTAGGTTTGCGAAGTACGCGTACTTTCACGTTTTCAGGATACCTAGAATTAGGATTTCCTAAAATGGTACAGAAGGAAAGCAATAAAATGAAATTACAAAAAAAGGCAGAATTTTCAATCGCAGATGCGTCAAATTCGACTGAAAAAAATATAAATATTGAGGATTTTATGCGTTCTCAGTCTTTTATGAGTACTTTGATAACCGTCGATCCTGCACTAGCACAAGTTATACAGAATGACATGCTTAGAAATGAATTTGGAGAGGGAGAATCAGGTCATGATGAGGCGTGGCCCGAAGATACTTACACTCCAATAGATCCAGGATTAGATTTGATGTACATATGAAGAAAAATTTTGTAGTAATTTTTATAAAATATTTCAAATATATGTAAAATTTTTAATATCAATTCTTCCAATTTATTATCATTGATTTTTATTTATAATTTATCAATTTATTTATTCAATTTGCAATTACACTCGTATTTTCGACAATCGAATATCACTGAAATTGAAAACAATTATCACCAAAATCAAACTGTGTCTCCAAGAATAAGTTGAGCCAGGATGTTGGAATTTGACATTTAGATTCACTAGAAGTACTAAATCTGTCTTCTGTGGCTTCAACTGTAAATTCAAAAATTAACCATTACCCCTGTCATTGATTGAAAGATGTAGATTAAACCTCCCCTATGGACCAATATGGTACAGATAGATATAGGAGTGAATAGCTGAAACTTCTAAACAGCACTTCACGATCCTTACTAAGTCTACGTGCCAAATTTCAAATTCCCAAGTCAATGTGGAGAGGAGATATGCCTAAGACACACTCAAAAAATAAGAGAACTGATGCAAAAAAACATTTTTTGAGGATTATAAGGAGAGGTCCAATAAAGATGAAAGGTAAAACCCGCAAAAATCACATCTAAGACGCCTACTAAATCTACATACCAAAATTTCAACCTTCTAACTTAACTTGAAAGGGAAATATGAGTGGGATAAATTCAAAACATAACAAGAACTGCCTAAAAAACCACTTTTTTGGGGCTATGAGAGGTTCTAGTGAGGCTAAAAAGTTGAAACCCTCATAAGGTGCATCTAGGACACCTTACTGAATGAATCCCCTAACACAATTTGAAGGGGAGATATGTTTGGGGAGGTATTTTAATTGGTCAGCCCCTTCTAATTGACCTAAGAGACTAATTTTTGTGTATGTTATACAACTTTGGATTCTCTATTGATCTCATCCTCTAAAGATGCGTATGATTAAATTTTGATCCCCACTCATCAAAAAGAATATACAAACGATATGAGTACCTTGAAGATCGTCGATCCCACACTAGCACAAATTATACGGAATAACATGCCTAGAAATGAATTTAGCAAGTGAGAAACAGGTTATGATGAGCCATGGCCTGAAGATACATACACTCCACTAGATCCTGGATTAGATCTGATGTACGTATGAGGAAAGATTATGTAGACATTTTCATAAAATATTTCAAATATATGTAGAATTATGGGTATTAGATTATCTCGTTTGTTAACTTCGATTTGTACTTATAACTTGTCAACTTATTTATTCATTAAATTGCAATTTCAATGTTGGTGTTTTTGACGATTGAATATCATTCAAACTGGGAATAATTATCACCGAAATCAAACCATAGTTTGATGTGGAGAGAAGGTATGAAGACTAGCTCAAGAACTGACATGGTTGCCCTCTTTTCATCATTCTTAGCGATTTGTGGGGTTCACTGTGACCCTCTGTTCTATCATTGGCACAAAATTTCTCTCAAAATCGATTATTATATACCATACATTTTTTTCACAAAACGCTCTTCAACCCCTCTTTCCCTCACAAATTGATATAAGGTAGTTTAATAAAGTTAGATATTTGCAATTACTTGAGGGGAACCCTTGTAGTGACTAAACATCAGCATTCTTGGCAAAAAAAAAAAAAATCAGCAAATCTTGGGTATATTGTCAAAGAAACCCAGACTATTATAGACAACCGATGAATGGCTTATGTGAGGGTGAGAAGGACTATCAACAAAATCGATTTTGAGCCCTTACAAGAACATTAAGGTAGGTATTTTCATTTTCTTTCTTTTTGCAGGAGACTAAAATAATTTACTCGACTCTATATAGATAAAAATCGCACAAATTCGGGCGATTGACTTGGACTAGAGGCGGATTAGATAGACATTTATAAGTGGGATGCTTGGCTCTTTAATGCCTAGTAAGATGACTGCTCTTAGTTTGTAGTGTTTTAGAAACCTTCGAATCCGGGCCAATGCTGCATTAACTGCTTTTTCATAGCTGTGAACCTAGGGGTATATATTTGGAATGTAGCTTTAATAGGAGGTGCGGGGTCCTAGATGTATTTTATGGGTGGTTACTTTTTAGCTTACTTACTGCTCTTCACAGGTTCAAAAAAAATAGTTTTTAGAGTTTTCCCCACAGATATTTATTTTTCACATTAAGCCATAAGGTTAAAATTTGTCATTTAGATTCAGTAAGGATTATAAATCTACCTTTTGTGAGTTTCAACGATACACTTCAAAATCAACCTCCTCCACTGTCACCGATTGAGAAAAAATATCACCACGTAAAGTCAGGGCCAAGGACTGCTCATGTACACGATTATGAATTGTGCTCGGCTGTTGTTTTGAAATCACACAAGCCAAAAATGAAATTTTCTTGCAATTTTTGAATTTTATTTCCATGGACCATTTATTTATATCATTTTCATTCTGAGTAGTGTTCAAATGTTATTTCGAATGAATAAAAATTGAATTATAAGAAATGTTACTCCAATATTAGGATTCGCCGACCAACGAATCTTATTTGGAGTAATCTCAGTTACGTTCAGAAATCATTTAGAGGGAACACAGATTGGAAAATTTGTTCTTCATATTAAAGATTTTTTTTCATAGTCAACTCGTTTGAACTCTTCTAAATAAATTGTATTTAGATGCTGATTTGAATGGATAAAAGCTAGAAAAAAATTTCTCCCTACGTTTGGACTTTTTTTCTTCACAAATCATTTATTTGGACCATTCTGGGTTGTGCTCAAAACGCTATTTAGATAAAACAAAAATTATAAGAAAAAAAACTATTGAAGTTTTTTTTTTTTTAAATACGAGTCACTCATTTGGACTATTCTGAAACACTTGTATATTTTGTTATTATTTATGGTGAATACGGCCAGTGACTCAAAGTAATTGGTATGAGTAAATTATTCGTAATATGAGGGATCATACTAACTTTATTCTAAAAGAATGCTGGAATATCACAATCAGTCAGTCCACAAATATTGATCAATCATTTTAGTGGAGTTATTAGATCGTCAAATGTTACAAGCCCCCTCCCTCAATCACCTCAAAAAAAGGAATAAATCTAATCCATTTAGGTAAACAAAGCTCTTCTTTGGATGTCAAAAAAACTTCAACTGGGAAAAGAATGGAAAAAATCTGCATCCTTGAAATAATCACTCGTGCATTCAACATATAACTCGATTCGGTACCTTCGTCTTAACTTATTGCCCCAGCGAAAAAAAAACATAGTTAAACTCCTACCATCGTTACAAAAAAACAAAACAATGATGATAATATCAGATCGCAATGATGTTTCATAATTTTGCAGCTGATATTCCTATACCAAACAAATAATTTTCAACGTTTGCAACGCGAATGACAAACGTATTTATTTGGTTCTACTCGGATACCAAACTACCTATACAATCTACCTACGCAGATATAAGAAAATATGTACCATACATCTATACATTACCTACACAAATGTAGGCAGGTACCTTCGTCACCTGTACCATATGTGGAATAAAAATTATTTCATTTCGAGTTTTAACCAACACTGGTAGATTTCAGTCATCATTCATTTGATAACTTGATAGTGATTCTGATTCACAAGGTGTTCAGCCTTTATCAATATGGATATTTTACTAAAATTATTCGTCGTTACTTTATCAATTCTGGTAACAATGATCGAAAAATCCTCAGGAGATCGAAGTAAGCTCAAAGAATCATCTTTCTTTTGAAATAATTCATTTTCAATTCAGAAATACATTACAAAGTATGTAATTTCATTTTACAGAAGAAGTCAAACTCAAAAACGAATTTGCCGGACCATTAGCACTGATAAAAAATAAAGATGATGATTCTGTAAAAATAGCAATGCCTGAAAAATATAATCCAGATGAAAATTTCATGAGTTATTACTACGATGACTCGGTTGAAGAATTAAAATTTGCATGTACTGCTTATACCGATGAAGAATTTAATGTGAAAAGAAAATGGAACAAAAGTCGCGATCTTTTATCATTCGCAGCTAGCGTATTATTTTTCGTATCGAGCGATGAAATGGATCTCAAATGTGATGCAATTGCAACACCCTCAGTTAAAAAAACTGACGAGCAATGTAACAAATTTGGAGATAAATTTTTCCAAGTCGGATATCCGGTAAAATATGTGTTTTTTATGAAGCTGCTTCTCAGAAATGTAGACATATAAGAATAGCTATCTAAGTAGTTTTTTTTCAACTGTTGAAGAACCCTACATAGATATAATTTCAATATTCAATAAGGACAGGCCTACTTCATACACACTGATACTCCACCATTTTATAACTATTTTGTTTTGTTTTGTTTTTTTTTTTTTAGGTAAAAACCAACAACGATATGAAGGTAGGTAATTTAATGTTTTCTCATTGTGAGTACACAGCACAGTGATCATATGATACTGACTAGAATGTTTGCGAATCAGTCGTTGCAGGATATAAAATTTATAACAACATACAAAATATGTTACTCGAAAATCAAAGGCACACTTTACTCCATCCATCACATCGATTCTCCAAATGTATTGCTCTTAGATGTGATAGATATGTACATAATATACCCGTACAAAGAATTTGATTCACAATTGGATAAACAGTACAAAAAGAAATATCAAAAGGAATTGAAGAAGGTAAGTTTTCAATGGTTTCAATTTTTGACTGACAAATATTTTAGATAGGTACTTGAAGGAAAGAGTGGGCAAAAAAATTTCAAGAATGAACTTGAATTATCTCAGGGGATGAATATTTGGAATCTTTCAAACGGGTTTCAATCAAGAGTATATTTCCCATCTAGGTAACAAAATTTTCAAGAAGCACAATAATAAAAAAAAGCTTTCAATCCGACTTTCGTAAAACATGTATTATAATTACGCGAATTGAAAAAAGTATCGCGTTTCCCAATCAGTGATAACGGTCAATGGGGGGGGGGGGGTTGTCATCGGGGCTGAGAAGATGACATCACCAGAAGGCACATATACGGCTACGGGTAATGCTAAATTCACATACCAAATTTCAACTTCCTGGTCCAATTTGGAGAGCAGATACGAGGGGAACAAACTCAAACAGTAAGAAAAACCAACAAAAAACCACTTTTTCGGGGTTGCGAGCGGATGCAATGAGGCTGAAAAGTCAAACCCCCCAAAATGCACATCTAGCACGCGTATTAAATCTTCATACCAAATTTCGACGTCCTAGCTCAATTTAGAGGGGAGTTATGCGACGAACAAACTCAAAACATAAAAAAACTCAACTACAAAAACACATTTTTGGGATTGCAAGGGGGGCCAATGGGTCTGAAAAGTCGGAACCGCCAAAAGATATATTCATGTACCCTAGCGAGTCTACACACCAAATATCAACTTCGTATCACAATTTGAAGGGATGATAGGAGAGGAACAGCCTTTCTTCAAGATCAAAAAAGAGAAAACCTCTCATATCTCCGCTCCTAATTAAGCTAGGAGGCTGACTTTCGGATATGTTATACAAATTCGGATTGTCGAACGATTGGCTCAAAAATAAACCATTATTGAGATTTTAGCTCCTCAGCACCCCCTCCCCAAAATTTGAGCACCAATGAAATCTGACCAGAAATCATTCCCACTTCAGAATATCAAATCTACTACTCACTGAAATTCATTTCCTAAATTTGATCGATTTTGGTCGGTATCGAGCTGAACAAATTATTTCTAGTTTTGAGGAAATAACTATCTGATACGGCCAAAAGAGGTCGCAATGGTCTTCTAGAACCCCAAAACGGATAGAGACCCTAATAGCCTGGTTTTCATTGGCAATATGACATAGAAAATCAGCCTGATGATGAACAAGTAATTGAGAAAATCTGTTTTACAGATCCGCAGAGACTATTAAGACTATGTTTTGCCATGTCAGATATTGGTTTATTTTTCTTATTTTTTTCTGCCGAAAGTAAAAATCGTTTACTCGATTGGATACCAATAAAAATCGGTCAATTTAGTCAGTAGACTTAGATTGATAGCTGATTAAAGATATGTGATAAGGATGGATCATGCATCAGAATTCAGTTATGCCTAAATTTGGGTGAGGGGAAACCAAGAGAATAAGAAGATGAAAAATTGTTTGATTTTAAACCAATCCATAGAAAGTGAAAATTCGTATAACATGTCTAAAAATCAGCCTCTTACATCAATTAGGAGAAGAGAAATGAGGCTTTTTCCTCTTTTTGACTTTGAAAATAGCATATGCATATCTCTTTTCCAAATTGAACTAGATGGTTGAAAATTGAAATGTACATTTAGTAGGAGCTTTAAATGTGTTTTTTGAGGGTTCAGCTTTTTTAGAAGCCTCATTCCATACACTCACGACTTTAAAAAAGTATTTTTTTGAGCCACTTTTCTCAGTTTTCGAGTTTATTCCACGTAAATCATCCCCCCCCCCCCCACATATTGAACAAAGAAGTTGAAATTTGGTATGTAGCTGTTGTATAGATCTCAGATGTCCTTTTTGAGAGTTTCAGCTATTTGAAACATTTTATGTCTCCCTTCACAAATGAGGTAGGAGGCTGACTTTTGTATTAATCATAGAACTTTTGATTCTCTGTCAAATCTGATGAACCCAGAATGGTTCTATGGCTTCCTAGGACACCAAAATAGATTTTGTTGATACTCCCAAGCTCATCTGCCATAGATCGATAGTACTGCTCCGGTTTTTTTGGCAATATAACGTAAAAAATCAGGCTAATCATATAAAAATTTTCCAAAAATTTGGCTTTAAAACTGGATTCAAGATCACTCTCGCTTTCATCCTATAATCCCATCATTTAAAACGCTGAATTTCAATCAAATTTTAATCATTATGAACATGAACAAGAGTAAAGTAGAAATTTAATGATAAATACAGACGAAAGCTAAACATCAATGTATATTTAGGTTTCTCAAACAAATTCTATTGATACTGTTACTAAATATTTTGGTGTTTGTTGAGGAGGGAGGAATGAGAAGTACAAGTAATGATTACTAAACGTAGAATATTTTACACAGAGAGACTTCCTATACAACTTGGCTGCAACGGATGATATGCCAAATGAACATTACAAACATTCAACTTATTTTTTTTTCAACTACATTCCAATTCCTGTAAATGACGAAATGATAAGAGGAATGTTGAAGATTGATAATTTTATTCAATTACTGAGTAAAGCTGTAAGTTTTAATACAATAATTTACCAAAATTTGAATTGAAAACAACAAAAAAAATTATACAGATACTTGCTACGTACTTGCTAACTTGAGTCATAATACCCATTCATTTTCAGACCGAGAAACGGCTAACGCTGTATTCGGGTACTTACGAATATGAAAGAACCGTAATCGAGAAAACCAACAAATATCAACTGAAGAAAGAATACAGCGTAAAAGAAGCTGTAAAATCATTTTGGAGAATGATCGTAGATGATGAACAAAGCGCCATCATCACTGTAACCCAATACACCCAAGAAACATGTGATGAAGCCACATTCGTTTGTCCAGAAAGTTTGAAAATTTTGAAAAAGTACAAATACGGTGGCTGCTCGTACACGTGTCCAGCAGATGATAAAATAATTGAACGGTTAGGCTTGCCGAGTACCATAAAGTATTCAAAATATTTGGATCTAAGATTTGCTAAGACATTAAAACAGCAAAGTGACGAAGACCTACAAAATAAGGAGAAAGTCTGGGTCGAAAATACGCTAAATTCTCCTAAAAAATATATAGATATAATGGATTTTATGGATTCTCCGTCTTTTATGGAAGCTCTGATAATGGTGGACTTTGATTTGGCGCAGAGGATAGATCACGACAGGTATAAACGTAAAAAGCAAACTACTAATGAAAACATACAAAGAAGTACAGGTTCAGGTTATCATTCTTCATGGGGTGATCATGGGAGTTTCTCAGTGCCACTAATAGGAGCAGATTATATCTTCCTAGGCTAAGGAGAAAATTGTGAAGCTGTTTTCCAAATATTTTGAACATAAATGTCGTTTACTGTTCTCACAGCTCAAGTGATATGTAGGTATATGTAGATACAATTATACATGATATTTCATAACAATCTTCGATTTTTTTCGTTTAACTTGTGGAAAATATTTTGAAAAAAACGCATTAATTTATTAGGCTCATTGCATGATAAAACGACCCAAATCTGATCTTGAGTCTCTCAAATTTACATTGCTGAAAATTTCTTTGCACGCTCCTTCGAGTGATCTAGTGAAGGAAACACAGTTATTTCAACTATAATCCTAGATGGAGGTGGGGAGGAGGAATGATTATTACAATTATCGAACGATTCAGATTTTTTGTTAAACGACTCAACTTTGAACGCTCGTATTTCAGAGTTCGTTACACTGAAAATAAATCTGTTTGCGCGGTTTTCTAAGGACTTGAAAAAGTAATTCGAAGTTGATGAGCAAAATTTTGAAATCTCAAAGTAGAATAAGGTTTTGAGATCTCACACATACAGATCTGAAAGGAATCATTATGAAGGGAACTTTTCACGTTTATCTGGCCGATTTCAAAATAGAAAAAGTGAAGTGACATACTGATTCATATTTATCCGAAGACGCTGAGTTCAAATATAGATTTTGTTTATTCAACCCTTCTGACCGCCCTTTGGCCTCTCAATATAGTCCAAGTTCGAAAAAATGGAAAAAATGAAGTGCCATATCAATCATCACTTATATATTCGAAATCGATGAGCTCGAAAATTCACTTAGTTTTTGGATTCTACACCAATTCCAAATAATTTGATACCATTCTTCAAATTTTTGATGATAAGCACATCTAGAACCCTTACTTAATCTACGTACCAAATTTTAACTATCTGGCTACAATTTGAAAGAGTAATACGGGAAGGACAAACTTTAGAAAAAGAAAAAGCCACTAAAAAACTACTTTTTGAAGTCATAAAAGGGCGAGTAGGGTTGAAAAGTCTCCAAATAGTACATCTAACACCCCTAATTAACTTACATACCAAATTTAAACCCCCTAGCTCAATTTGAAAGAAAGATTTGCGTTGAACAAACTCAAAAAATAAGAAAAATCAATCAAAAAATTATTTAAGGCGTGGCTGTGAGATGGAGCGACAAAGCTGAAAGGTTGACACCACCAAAAAGCACATTTCAGACTTCTAATGAATGCACGTGCAAAATTTTAATCCTCTCAGCTCAATTTGGAGGGGAGATACGCGAGAAACAGTATTGTTTCAAGGTCAAAAAGAGAAATGATCCCCATATCAACCCTTCCAATGAGCCGGCGAAGATGATTTTTGGATGCATTATACAACTTTTGATTCTATACAGATTTGTTTAAAAAGAAATTATTTTCGGAATTATTGATCCCCACTCACATGTAAAAAATTTGCCACAAATTTAAGCCTTTTGCCCAAATTTCACCTATTTCGGTTAGTATTGAGCCGAGTACATAATGTTTAATTTAAGCCCCCCTGGGGGGAGAGGGTTAAGAAAATAAGTAAATATGACATGATCAAAAATGGTCTGAATGGTGTTGTAGGACCTCAAAACGGATTTTATTGGAACTCCCCCCACCCCCTAAGCCTAACAGTTTTCAATAAGCATGGTTTTTATGACAGCGGAATCAATGGGATGTTTTAGTGTAAATCATTTCCATTGTATGGAAATCATGGCACTTCATTTTAGAATTTTCTCTCAAAACTACCATAAGGTAGATTTTTTCCTGGACCCTTCGCCCCATCAACACTCACACACACACACTTTGATAAGATGGTGGAATGAGAGACAGCTTTTACGTTTAGAATTATTTTTTAAGGGTACCTAACAATCTCTAGTTTATTCCGAAATTTAGGGCAGGGGCATTTTACCATGTTTCAGGGGAAGGGGACCAGTAAAGTAACCATTTAACCACAGACCATTTTCTTCAGTTCAGTGAAATGCACGAGCCTCTGGGTGGCTATTTTAATTTCAATCCAATCTATTTCAGTGATTTACAATTATGTTAAATTTAAGTCGTCCAAGCTTAGTCTGGATGAATGCCAGATCAGGAACAGAATTTTTAAAGAAAAAAATCAGTAATAATCTCCTAATCACTCTTTTTTTTACTTAGCATCTCCGCCTGAGCGGAGGTTGCAGACCAATAACACATAGATACTCGTATATAACATTACAACAATTTTATTCTAATGGTAACTACTTTGTACAGTATGTACTAAGTATATAATCTACTCTTAGCTAACTCAGTTAGTCTTTGTCTTCCCCTCGTCACCTTTCTCAAGATTTTTCCTTGCATTACTGTGCGGAAACGCTCATTGCTTTTAGCGTTTCTTTTCATGTGCTCAGTATTCCTCCTTCCATTTTCAGCCTTTCAAAAACCCCCTTGTTTCAGCCCCTGTTTCTGTACGATATTTTCAGCATTCGCCGATAGCACCATAGTTCAAACGCCTGTATTTTATTTTTCACTTTTGTTGACGCTGTCCAAGTCTCTGATCCATATCTCATCACAGACCATACATAGCACTTGAGGAGTTGTCTTCTTAATTTTAGCGGCATACTGGGATCTTTCAGCACTCTGTCAAGGTTGCTGAGCGCCCCTCTAGCCATTGCTATACGTGTCCAGACTTTTTTCTCATCCCTTCCACCATCTGTTATTATTGCTCCAAGATATCTGAAGCTTTCTACTTGCTCCAGTTCCTTTCCATCCACAGTGATTCTTGCAAACTTGATCACTTTACTAAGAAACTAAAACACGATGACAATATCGTAGCTCTGATGAATATGTTCCACAATTACGCAGCAGATAATCTATAACAAATAATTTTCAACGTTTGAAACGCAGATGATGAAGTATTTATTCAGTTTTGCTTGGATACAAACCATCTGTACGATTTAGGCTGGTATAAGAAAATATGTATCATGCTGCTATGTACTACATAAATGTAGACAGGTACATTACCTGCCATATGTGAATCAAAAATGATATCATTTCAACACATTACTAAATGAATAACATTTGAAACCTACTAGAACCTTGGAAAATTTCAGCTGTTACTTGGTAATTTCGATCTAACGCTGATTCAAAAAAGTGTTCATACTTCATCGTTATGTGTATTTCATCAAAATTATTCGTCGCCATTTTATCGATTCTTACAGTGATCGAAAAATCTTCAGGAGAACGAAGTAATCTCACACCAATTTATTTTATTTCTTTAAAAATATCCTAATACGTAATTTCAAAGCACATAAGCCTAACAAAGTAACTCCTAGTACTTTACAGGAGAAATCAAATTAAAACACGAACTCGCCGCACCACTGGCTCTGATAAAGAATAAGGATAATTCGTTAAACGCTGCTATACCCGAAAAATACAATCCAGATGAAAATTCTATGAGTTATTTTTACAATGATTTTGACGAAGTCTTTCAAACTGCGTGTCCCGCCAGAGCTAAGGAAGAGTGGAAATTAGAGAGGAAATGGTATAAAAATCGCGATGTATTATCAATTGTGGCTAGCATATTATTTTCAAAATCCAGCGATGAAATGAAACTCTATTGTGGAATAATTCCAACGCCCATAATTAAAAAAACTAACGAACAGTGTAACCATTCTGGAGATGAATTTTATCAAGTTGGATACCCGGTAAAGTATATTATGGCCAGTTTTTTAAATTTCCAATTTTTTTTTAGAAATGAAGATACTTTGAATATAATAATTTCAATAGTAATTAATTAGCTTTACGCGCATTCCTCATTTCTGATTTTTTTATCAACAGGTGAAAACCAATGAAAATATGGTAATTTGTAAATTTAATTATCAAGTTTTCCTATGGTAAATGCACAGTAACTGTAAACTTATCAACTTTAATGCTCGATAAACAGTCGTTGCAGGATATTTCATTCATAACCACATACAAAATATGTTACTCGAAAACCAGAGGTACACTCTATTCGATTCACCGTATCGATTCTCCAAATGTATTACTACTACGTGTAAGAGATTTTTATAGCAGGTATAGAGAATATCATTCAAAAATGGATAAAGATTTCAAAAAAAAGGTGAAAAAAGAATTTGGAAAGGTAAACTTTACAGCGTTTTAATGCTTTACTGTTATGGAAATTGAATCAGGGATTTTTGAAAATTTTCAAAATGACATCAAATGAAAGTGGTAAAAAATTAGTTTGTTTTTGTTTAAACTGTTACTTAAAACCCTCTCAGAGAAAGTTTGAGCCTGATTCTCATAAAATAAAGAAGATATTCGAATTGTCCAGTTATGGAATAAAAAAAAGGAGCGTTCTGAAACGTTTTTTTTTTTTTCGGTTGGGTCAGGGGTACAAGTAGATTGGAATAAATGCCTAAAATCCCGAAAAAGCCTATTTAGCACAACAGTTAAATTTACCTACCAAATTTCATTTTCCTATTTCAATTTGGAGTGGAGATATGCGAGGAAGAAACTCAAAAAAATGAGAAAATTTGACCGAAAACCCATATTTTTGGGGCTGTGAGGGAGGTGCAAATGAGTTGAAAAGTCGGGACCATTAAAAGGCACATCTAGGCTCCTACTGAATGTATGCACCAAATTTCAATTTCATGTGGGGAGATAGGGGAGGAAAAGCTCTTTTTCAAGGTCACAAAGTGCGAAACCCCTTATCTCCCCTGCTAATTTACTTAGGAGGTTGATTTTTGGATATGCTATACTAATTTTGATTCTTCATCGATTGGCTTGAAAAGGGGAAATTTTTGCGTTTTAAACCCCCTCAACACCTCCTCTTCCAAGCTGGAACATTACTGAATTTTGATCTAAGTTCATCCCCACTTATGTATTCATAATCCGCTACTAAACTGAGCTAATTGTCAGAATTGGAGTGATTTTGGTTGGTATCAAGTGGAGTAAATTATTTTAATCTTTGGAAAAAAATTGTTTTTTTTTAATAAAAAAAATAAAGATAAATATCCGACATGGCTAAAAATTGTCTTAATGGTCCTTCAGGACCTCAAAACGAATTTTGTTGATACTCCCCCCTCATCCGCCATTAATCGATAGACGTAATAGCCCGGTTTTCATTGACAATATGACATAGAAAATCAGGCTAACAACTATTGGTGGTAGACAATGGGTTGATTTCGAAATAAATAGTTGAACCCACTACAAATGCATATCTTCCAAATTTCAGTTTCCTTGCTCAATTGGGAAGGAGAGTTGTGTGAGAAACGAACTTGAAAAACAGCAAAAACCATCCAAAAATATATAATTTTTTTGAAGCTATAAAATGGTGAAATTGTTGTACAAGTCGAAGCCTTGTAAAAGTATCATTTAGTATTCCCTACTAGATCTACATACCTTATACTCCATACTGGGAGGAGAGACATCAGAGAAACTACCTTTTTTTGATGGCAAATAGAGGGAAATACCCATATCTCCTCTTTTAATTGAAGTAGGAAGTCAAATTTTAGATTGTTACACATCTAACTTTTGATTCCATATTAATTGGCTAAGGAATAAACAATCTTTTGGTTGCGCATCAAAATTGACCAAAATTGTAGCGTCAATTTTGATCTTCCAAAATTGTTCTCTACTTCAGGTTCCCTATTCCCAGGTTTCGTTGATCCTTCCTCCTACCATAGTCTTTAATGGCCCAATTTTCTTTCACAGTGTGATATAGAAAATTAGCCTAAATAAACTGTCATTTGGTGAAAAAGTAATTGACTAGAAGTCTTTTGTAACTTGGAGTGAAAACTACTGAATGTAGAATATTTTTTGTAGAACTACTTTCTGTACGACTTGGTTGGAATAGAAGATATGCCAAATGAACACTTTAGACACTCAACTTCTTTTTTATTTAATTACGTTCCAATTCCAAAGGATTACGAAATATTGAGGGGAATGATAAAGATAGATAATTTTGTTCGGCTACTTAGCAAAACAGTAAGTATTATTAGGACTCAGCTCTGCGCCTACTGGAATTATAATCAAATCTTCATTTTCAGACTAAAAAGAATTTGACTTTATATTCTGGTACTTATGAACATGAAAAAACTGTAACCAAAACAGCCACCATGTGCTGGATGAAAAAAAATTGTAATATACAGGTACCGGTAAAATCAATTTGGAGGATAATTATGGATAATGAACAAAATTCCATCATCACTGTGACCCAATACACCCAGGAAACATGCGATAAGACCACGCTCGTTTGTCCCAAAAGCTTTGAAATGTTGAAAGAATACAAAAACGGCGGCTGCTCGTACACGTGTCCTGTAAACAGTCAGATAATCAAATTACTAGGTTTACCAAGTACTTTCACACATTCGGGATATTTAGAATTAGGATTTCCTGCCACATTATCCCAACCAAGCGAAGGGAAACCACAAAATGAGGAAGAAATCTCAATCATAGATGCACCACATACGCCTAAAAAGGATATAAATGTAATGGATTTTCTGGAATATACATCATTTATGAACGCTGTGATGAATGTCGACTCTGCCCTTGGACAAACTATACAAGATGACATGATCAAAGTGCAAACAGAATACGGTAATGGGGAGGCTGGTAACGAATGGAGTAATTTAGATACGCGTTATGATATTGCATGGACTCAATATCCTGATAGTGGAATAGACACAGGATTGGATTTAATCACTTAATGAGCAGAAATCTTGTAGTAAATTTTTAAATAAATATTTTAAACATATTCATAATGTGTACTCATTGTACAAGTTTACTTTTTTCATCTCGACAAAAAAAATTAATTACTCGGATCAGAACCTACCGAAATCGATTACAATTCTAATGACACATTTGAGACGAACATTTTGTTTGACCTCAGCTTAGAAACTAGTTTGATCAAAATTTTGAAAATTACGCTTTTCAATTGATTAATAAGAAGTCGTGGGATAGAAAATGGATTATACATCTAAATTCCATAAACTCAAGGAAAAATTAATTACTTTCCGTCACATCACCTCAAAAAGGGGCCCAGGAACAAGAAAACAAAAGTTGGGTCCATGTTGTTTGAATTTTTTTCTACGGTCTACTTATTGTCAAATTTTCATTTCTACACAAAAAATTTTATGATCTCTATGGATGAAATAAACTTCAATTAAAAAACTAATTAAACCATGATTTTGAATCTTTCATCAAGTAATGACAAAAACGCGTAAGAAAATCACAAAATTGATAAAAAATTGACAAGTAATATTGAAAATTGAATGAAAATTGATCTTACATATGAAGAAAATCGTTAAAATTAACAAAAATTGGCTAAAAAATCGACAAAAATGGGTTAAAAGTACAGAGGATTAATCTAAAACCATGAAAAAATATGGAATACCAGGCGAAAATTGGCTGATAACAAATAAAAAATCGGTAAAAATCATTGAAAATTGAGTGAAAAATTGTAGAAATAAAGTGAAAATTAACCTAAAATACCAAAAAAAAATCATTGAAAATCATAGAAAATTGATCAAAAATCACGAAAAATTGTTGAAAATATAGTGAAAATTGACCCAAAATATGAAAATTGGATAAAAAATCGGCAAAAACGAGTAAAAAATTCAAGAAATTGATAAAAAAGTACGAAAAAAGGTTGAAAACATATGAAAATTGAAGTACAATAAGAAAACTACAGTTGAAAGTCATCAAAAACTGACGAAATATAAAGAAAAACTTTGACAATGAGGGAAAAATTGAACATTTTTAAAAAGTAAAACGGAGAAATGCAAGAATTGATGAAAAACCACGAAAAAATGTTAAAAAAGAGGTAAAAATTGTTAAAAATCATCGAAAATTGGGTAAAAATTGCTGTAAATTGATCAGCGATCAAAAAAAATGTTGAAAAACAAGTGAAAATCGTCCAAAAACATAAATAAAATCTATAAAAAATCGTTGAAAATTAGATAAAAGTTGACAAAAATGCGACATAAATACAAAAGTTAATCGAAACTTAAGAAAAAAATTTTAAAATTGGGTGATAATTAAGCTAAAATATGAAGAAAATCATGAAAAATCAATGAAAATTTGTAAAAAAAATTACAGAAAAATAAGTAACAAGTTGCAAAAAATTAATCAGGAATCACGAAAAAATATGAAAAATCAAGTGAAAATTGACCTAAAATGTAAAAAAAAAAAAAAAAGTTAAACATTAATGAAAATCATTTCGATCTAGCTTTGCCCTCACTTATACACATCAAATCCGCTACCAATCGGAGTCCACTGCCCAAATTTGACTGATTTGGGTCGATATCAAACCTAATAAATTATTTTTAGTTTCAGACAAAAAAAATAATAATGAAATAAAAAGAAGAAACACTTGACATAGCCAAAAGTGATCTCAGTGATCTTCTATGTATCCATTACAGACTTCGTTCACTCCCCCTTTTATCCACCGTGGGTTGACAGTCCGTAATTGTCTGGTTTTCATCGAAAATATGACATAGAAAATAAGGCTAAATGATTAGGCACACCTATCTATGCCTAGGTAATGAAACGTATTACTTTACTAATAAACTAAAGATCATTGCCAAGATCGAAGTTTTGATGAGTGTTTTTTGCACCAACGTAGCAGGTATTCAGTGCAAATAATTTTCGACAACGCAGATGACAAGTATTTATACAGTTTTACTTGGATACCACCTACCTATATCATAAACGTTGGTTTATGAAAATATTAAATCACTCAATACCCACCTACATTTATGTATGTAGATGATACTTAACCCACATAAGTATAAAAACCCTGTTAGGTTTCAGCTGTCGTTCATGTAATAATTTGCTAGTGGTTCAGTGATTCACGAAGTATTCGTTTTTCATTATAATGGGAATTTTACGAAAATTATTCATCATCGCTTTATCGATTTCTGCGATAGTTGAAAAATCATTAGCAGAACGAAGTACTTATACCTATATACAAAAACAATTCTTCTCTTTACTATGAAACACTTTCAAACTTGTCCAAATTGGTTTCAGTTTATCATTAAAAATAATTAAAAGTTACTAATTCGAAATAATTTCGCTTTAAGGAGAAGTCAGGCTGACAGACGAGTTCGTCGGACCATTGGCTCTGATTAAACATGAAGACAATTCGCTTAAAGCAGCTGTACCTCACAACTACAATCCAGACAGAAATTCTATCAGTTATTATTACAATGACTCCGAAGAAGAATTCAGAACCGCTTGTCCAGCCCGTACTAGACCAGAATGGAAAATAGAGAAGGAATGGAATAAAAATCGTGACATATTATCCACTGCTGGCAGTCTGTTATTTTTAGGATCGAAGGATGAACCGGAGTTTTATTGCGGTGTAATACCAAAGCCTTCGATTAAAAAAACTAACGAGCAATGTAACGATTTCGGAGATAAATTCTACGAAGTGGGATATCCGGTAAAGTTATTTTCTAAATTCCTTCGTATGTTATATACGTATCGATTTTTTAAAAGCATAGGTACGTATGGTTGGTCTGAGTACCAATGATATCTGTTTTGGAGTTTTAGAAAACTAATAAAACCAAATTTGGCGGAGGGAGTGCTGAGGAGCTAAAATCGCAAAATGGTTCGTTTTTGAACCGATCGATAAGGAAATTGAAAGATGCTTATCATATCCAAAAAATAATCTATTTCAATAAGGAGGTGAGATATGGAGGAATTTCCCCTTTGGAGGTTGAAATCTGGCGAGAAAATCAAGCATGAGCCTTACATTTGCATTTTGAGGTTTTGACTTTTCAGCCCCATTGCACACTCTCTATGTTTCCAAAAGCAACATACTCCCAATTTTCGCGAGAATTCGGTTATCACCACTTTTTAAAACGCAGAACTCAAATTTTTCCACTAAAATTGGCACAAATAAACCAGTTTTGAAATAAACCGGCTTCATTACAGAAATTTTGTTTGCTTTTTAAAGAAATTCGGGTACCACTTTTTTTGAGGATCTGAAGATGAATTTGATTATAAAAAAATGGTCCAAATAAACTGGTTTCATTATAGAGATTTCGTTTGATTTTTTTGAAAATTCGTATAGGTACTATCTCTTTTTAAGGTGCTAAACGCGAATCTAATCACAAAAGTTAGTGTAAATAAACCGAGTTTTGCATAGAAATTTTTTTGAGTAAATTTGCATACCTCCATTTTTTAAGGGGCAGAACTCATATTTCTCCATGAAAATCTCCGCAAATGAACTGGTTTTGCTACATAGATTTCGTCGGATTTTTTTAGAAAATTCGAAGTTCCTTTTTTAGGAACAAACTTCTGCTTGCCCTAGCCTGGGATCTAACTGGCACCACTTTCACGGTCAACAACCTAGCCTGTTATTACGCCTTTAGGTCCCCTTGAAAGTACTGGTCTAGAACTATGTGAGGACAAACTCAGTATGCTGTCATATGCCTTAACTGGGTACCCTCTTTGTGTAGTTTCAACGATCCTGCTAAGGCTCAACTGCATGTCACAAAGTGAAAAGACATCGGTATGCTGCCAAAGCTCGGTTCAGTGCCACAATTGTAGTCGACTCACCTTATCATCGCTCTTGTAGGATAACGTCTACAACAGCTAGAGGGTGTCAGGTGTCATTACAAAACACCCCACCAGCTAGCAAGTATTCAAAAATAAGTAAATACGATACCAATCTGCTACTGGCTGAAAAAATAATCTTCATCTAGTTGCAATAGAATGAACTACATATTATTGAAACTAAAATACACTGTACTCTGTGAGTGGAACTCACCTTTCTCTTTAGAAGAATTTGTAACTTATTAGTGTTATCCAAATTACTAGTTTACATCTAGTCATCAAGTTGTACACTTAAACTAGATAAACATCTACAGTAACTGGCCAGAGATTTCTACTGTCGCATAGTCAACAAAAATTCTACGTTAAGAGAAAATTTACTTTACACTATTGAGGTACAGAACTCAAATTTCATTATGAAAATTTTCACAAATGAACCAATTTTGATATAAACTGATTTTCATACAAAGTGGCTCCATTATAGAAATTTTGTCTGATTTTTTAGAAAATTCGAATACTGCATTTTTTCAAGGAGCTTAACACAAATCTGATAATTAAAACTGGTGCACATGAACCGGTTTTAAAAAACCAGTTTGAGCACAGAAATTTGAAAATTCGATAATTTCATTTAATTCAAATTTCACCACGAATTTTTCCAAAAATAAAGCAGTTCATTAAAACAAAACTGATTCATTTGCAAAAATTTTCATGTTAAAGACTTGAGTGCCTCAAAAAATAGGGTTATGCCATTTTTCACAACAATTTGAAGGGCATTGTTTGGAAGAATATCTCTTACCCAGAATATCTACAGACCTATTTACTTGAATACAAGATTATTAACACACTTCACTTCTGATTTGGTTTTTAATAGGTGAAAACTGATGTACAGGTACAGGTATGTAGTTCGTCAATTTTGAAATTTTGCCAATATGAATACACATTATGGTACATTGGTATTGATTTCAATGCTGGCGAATCAGTCGTTGCAGGATATTAAATTCATAACCACATACAAAATATGTTATTCAATAACCAAAGGCACACTTTACTCTTTTCATCGTATCGATTCTCCAAGCTTATTACTGTTGAACGTTGAAGATTTCTACAGCAAAGAGAGAAAACATTCTTCAGAATTGGATAAAGATTTCAACACGAAACTGAAAGAATATGGAAAGGTAAGTAGACTTAAGTAAAATTTAGGCGGTTTTAAGTTTTTGATAGTTTTGGAAAATGAGAAAATACAGCGAAAAAAAGTTTGCAAATAGCATCAAACTACTCGTAGCGTGCTAAAGGATTAAAAGTCCTTTTTGCTGAAGAGTTTTTAATTATTCAAAAATTGAAAAAATGGAACAGATTTTTGTAAAAAATTGGAATAAAGTTGATAGATCACTAAAGGATTGCCTCACAAATGCTCTTATCGGTTTGTTCGAAGCCAATTTCTTGGCTACTTATTGGCCAAAAATTTCAATCAGAGTCAGTTGCTTGACTATTTACTGGCTGAGCCTAACCATACTTTGGTCATCCATTGTTGCATTCATGGAATAAATAAAAACAAATTAAATGATACGAAGGGGCAGTCTATAAAAATGATTTAGAGTAAAAGTCAAGTTTTCCATTGAAAAATCATAAGTAGTTAATAGGTATGTAAGCTTGAAACTTGTATAAAGTAGCGTTAAATCTAGAATATTTTTCGCAGAAATATTTCCTGTATGAGTTGGCCGGAATGGAGGATATGCCGAATAAATATTACCAAAACTCAACTTCTTTCCTTTTTAATTTTGTTCCAATCCCTAAAAACGAGGAAATATTAAAAGGAATGATAAGGATTGATAATTTTGTTCGACTGCTCAGTAAATCAGTAAGTCACAAAATGATTACTATGTGAAATGGAAATGCTGAAAAAAACAACTTCAATAGGTACCTATCAATCTACCTACTTAATCAAATCATATGTATTCAATTTCAGACTAAAAAACAGCTAACTCTGTACTCTGGTACGTATGAGTATGAAAAATCTGTAGTCAAGACAATCGTCAAATACTTCAAAGAAGAAGAACGTAATGTAAAAATAACAATTAAATCGATTTGGAGGATCATTATGGATACCGAACAAAATTCCGTCATCACTGTGACTCAATTTACCCAAGAATTATGCGATAAATCGGACTACATTTGCCCTAAAAGCTTCATAATGTTGAAACAATATGTAAATGGTGGCTGCTCATACGCGTGTCCCTTGAATAACGAAATAATCAACCTATTGGGAGTGCCAAGTACTTTACAGTATTCAGGATCCTTGCTACAAGGATTTCCTCAAACATTAGAAAAGGAAATCGAGGTAGAAGCAGAAAAAAAAGAAGGCTCGTCAGTTGTAGATGAACCATCTTCTTCTAAACTGAATGTAAATATTTTGGATTTCATGAATTATCAATTTTTTGACGATGCTTTGAAAATGGTCGATCCAGCACTACGACAAATTATACAAAATGACATGCCTAAAAACCAGAGTGCAGATGAAAAAAGATTGAGTTATTTAGAGGCTAGTAAACATGGAGATGAGGATAATGGTACGTTTCGTGTAGTAGATCCAGGAATAGATATATTATGAAAAATCTAGATAGTAAAACAAAACATCAAATCTCTGTACATTCATACCTAGCTTAAGTGCACAAGTATTAATCATAAGCAGCGTACAATAAAATTTTCTCATATCATTATCAGCATATAATTCGATTTTTTTTTCTGAAAGTTTTCATTAGTTGCAATTTTTGCGGTGTATGGACAATTGATCC
This sequence comes from Ferrisia virgata, assembly GCA_900060175.1. Lineage (NCBI taxonomy): Eukaryota > Metazoa > Arthropoda > Insecta > Hemiptera > Pseudococcidae > Ferrisia > Ferrisia virgata. Next base: position 24,998 of record FIZR01029700.1, read on the forward strand.
GTAATCATTTTGACTTTTGGGAATAATTCTGACTGAAATGAAACCAAGTATTCTGTTGTAAAAAATGAAAAGGAATCATCATTTCCAACACCTACTTCGTACCTATTTATCTACCTACCATCCTACATATAGAAATGAAATGTGAGTAAGATGTGTGAAACACCAATGTGACATTTGCTCATGGTATCACCATAGTTGTTTGTTTTATGACTTATATCTGGTTAGTATACCTACCTACACGAAAATATTGTGGAAAAGCGATTAATTCACAGTTTACTTAGCACCTACGTTTTACAACACGTAGACCAATAATGTTAAACATTTCCAACACTTGTGTTTACTTAATGTGCAAGAATGCAGCACAAAAGAACTGTATTAAGTAGGTTTATGAAAATGATTTCATTTCACTTTCCGTACACTTGGGTTCAGTTTTTCAGTTCGTAGTTTCCTCTGTTATCAACGACGTTTTCTCATTTCTCGACCATGAATTCGCAGCGAAATTTATCCTTTATTGTATTATCCATTTGTTTAGTGATTATTGACGAGATCTCAGCAGAAAGAAGTACATATTTGCAATTACATTTCTTTCCTCCATCCTTTGAATAAGAAATTTTCACTTATCTAAGAACGCAAATGTCTACTTTGTGAGACTAATATTTCTAATAGATGAATAAACTTTCTATTTCAGGAACAGTCCGAATAGACGACAAGAAAACTTCACCTTTGGTTCTGCTGAAAAAAGCCGATAACTCGCTATCCTTTGCGATACCGGAAAAATATTACCAGTGGAGGGAAGAAATCAGTTATTTTTACGATGATTCTGAGGAGGAATTAGAAACAGCATGTCCCATTCCCAAAGATGAAATGACGAAAGAACAGAAAAAATGGCTAGAAGAAGAGACTATATCTATAGATAGTGATGTATTATCCATAGAGCGAGCAAATGGCGAGATAAAGATGGATTGTGGTGTTGACGCAATACCTTCGATCAGGCAAACTGCAACCAAGTGTGGTTTATCAGAGCAAGGCAAATTTTACGAATTTGGATATCCGGTAAAATAATTTTTCATTATTGCAGTGGGTAATGGAAGTACTTAGATAATAAATAGTTCATATATGCACATATAAACGCGTTAGAAGATGTTGAATAATGACGCTTTTTTCCTAAACCTTCTACGTCGACTTTGGTTCAGGCCTGAAATACACTCAGCACCCTAACATTTGTTTTCTTGCCTTAGAAGCGCACTCAGATCTTTGTTTTTAACGCACCTCTCAATGTAAAATTCCGGATTTCTTTTTCCAGTGGACAAATTTAACAACTTTGCCCAGTATTAGGAAAAACTGTTCAAAATTTAATTTTTTTTACTTATCTATGTATTTGTGCATTTGTGACCATGTCAGTCTACAACATCACAAAAATAAAACAAAATAATAAAATGAAAAATTAAGTTAAAAAACTTAATCAAAAAGATGAAAAAATAAAATAACATAAATACTATAGTCTGTTAAAATTAAAAAGGAAGACGGCTTATGAGTAACTCATGCCTGTTAACCAATTGAATGTCTTAAAAATCAATTTCAAGACATCTTATTGGCTAATTCCATATATTTATAAAATTCTCACAGTCCTTTTTAAATTGAACAGACTATAAGTACTTTTTTTTTTTTATTTTATTTAACCACGCCGTGTACAATCTTTGGATTAGAGGCGTGGGCACTGTGATGGTTTATATTACTCTTTTCACCACAAAAAGTAAAAATCGAAAGAATGTAAGTTCTGATACTTTTTACGCTGTCGATATAAATTCAACTTTCATGATCACCGTTTCTCAATAAATAATTTTTGTCCTACCTTCTCAACATTTCAACTTAAAATCATAAAATCAATTCGGGGTCAAGGTCAACTTTGAACATCTTCAACTTTCCCCAACATTTCAACTCCAAATCTCAAAATCAATGCTTCACAACATTCAACTTTTTTGTCTAACATAATCCAACTGTTGGCGATCAAGATGTTAATAGCATAGAACAGTTGACCATCAAATTCCATACGACCAAAATCCAATAAATCCAGATTTTGACTACCCATATTTTGATGGTCATCTGTGGAATTTTTTCAGCCTAGAAAAGTGGATTCCAATTGAAATTGCTCAAAAGTTTCACGTTGCAAGGGAGTCAACTGAAAAATTGATTTTTTAGTTGTAAACATTGAAAATTTCTCGATAATTATGGCAACTATTTAAATGATCTCAAAATTAGGATGCTGGCTGCCTTGCAACGCAAAACTTTTGAGCAATTTCAATTTGAATTCACTTTTCTAGGGCGAAAAAATTTTTTGGACCCATTATTGAGGTAAAAAGCCTTTTTATTGCGTTATTTTGAAAAATAAGAAATGCCCATTTCTAAGATTTGCAACTATTCAAGCCCATGGCAGGTGGTTATAAGTGGCATTGGATGGAGATGCCAATGGTGCAAGGAGGTGAAAAAACTCAAACCATAATTTTTCAACTCTGTGACCGAGGTCTCACACCACTTTTAAGCGGTGAAAATGACGACAGACCGAGTTTTTTTCGAAAATGACCCCATTTTGAGGACCTATAGCTCCACCCTCCTTTGAGCTAGGGTCATAAAATTTTGTATGGTGGGTTTTCAATTAGAATTCAACCACCTACGTGAATTTGGTCAGAATCCGAGGTATATTCTTTTTTTGATCCACCCATAGCCTTATTGCATCGATTTACAGCTCCTAAAAAATAGAGCGTTTGCTGGTTTTCCTGTTTTTCGAGTTTGTATGAAGCATACCTCTTTTCCAAAGTGAGTGCAGGGGGAGAGGTTGAAAACTGACAAGTAGAATTGGTAAGTATGTTAGATGTGCATTTTGGGGTTTCGATTTTTCAACCCTATTGCACCCTTTTACATACCCCAGATGGTAGTTTTTTGGTTGATTTTTCCGATTTTTTAAATTTGTTCCACACACATCTCGCCTCCTTTTTGCCATTGCTCCGTCTCACAAACACCTAGAAAAAAGTGAGAAAACGAAAAAACGATAATGTTTGTCTTCTAACACTCTACAACGTGGGTTTGAAGCAATTATTCGAATTTTCCAATATAACGAATTAACGCCTTTGACAAAATCGCAACCTTTTCACCTCCTTTGAGAAAATAGAACAACCCTACATTTTTCCAATCTTACGTAGCATTACGAAGTGCTACGCAATAGAATAGAAATGCTCCAAAATTTGAATTATTTGAGATTTATTTGTGGGCCTAACCGCTGATAGGAGATTATTAAAAATGATTTTTTTCTACACACCATAACTCCTTCACACGACTTCCTAAGGAAAAGATTCAAAGAAGTAGAAGTGTTGGTGTTTTAATACTCTGCAACTTTTGTTACAACATTTTTTTCGTAAGTGGATTATTTGAGAAGCACTTATAAAAAAAACTGAACTTTGAATGTCCCTTGCCCCTCCACGTCCCAAGAAGAAATTATGCATGAATTTTAGAATAGTTTGGGAATATTAAAATACATAAATTTCCGCTTTCTGTGAATTTTGATCGGGTTACTTTTTAGTTAAAATGGCAGTACTACATACGTATCTCCATTACTTCACGATAATCAAGCTCAATTGTCATTGTGCTTGAGGAGACATTGGACGGAGGGTTGCAACAAAAATGTATTCTTTCTAATAAGTACTCTACACATTATACTGCATTAATTATTAATTACGTCTGCTTTACTAATTCAAATTCTGTGAAAATGTTTTAAATTTCAGATATCAATTCCTGATGTACCGGTAATGTATCTAATGTTTACCATAGCCAGTTTGTAAATAAGCAAATGGAAAAATCGTACAATATAAATGATCAATTTTGTTGTTTATAACGCTTACACAGGGTATCACCTTCTTATTCTTGCACAAGCTATGTTACTCTCCGGACAAGGGCAAAATTTTTTCGATTCACCATATCGAATCGTCAAATATACAGCTTAAGATGGCTGTTAAATATATATATTTTTCACATCTCGTTTATTACACGACAAAGCTCGATGATGAACTGGAAAATAAAATGAAGTCGAGGCAAAAGGCAAGATAACGTTTTCTGCAAGATTTTTTTACGACCAATAAAACATTGAAATATTTTCACAGGGTTACAACTTGCCTGATTTCGTAGGATTCGACTTGCCAATTTATCAATGGTATCGTACAAATGAATTTCTTCTAAATTATACACCGATCACAAAAAATGATGAATTACTCGCGGGCATGACAAAATTTGACAACTTTATCCGATTAATTAGTATGAGGGTGAGTTTAGATAGAATTCTCAGGTACCTTCGAGCACAAAATAACAACGGAATATGTGCAATCATAACTCACACACAACTATTTTGTAATTGTGATTCCAGATGCAAATCAAGTTAACCTTGTACACAGGTGCATACGAGTATCTTCTACCAGATATAAATCCCCCACAAGGAGAGAATGGCGAAGAGCAACCAGTGTCAGTGAAATTATTTTGGAAGATTATTATGGATCCTGAAAAACGCACTGTTATTATGGTAACTCAACATGCACCAAAAGAATGCTACCACAAACAAAGCATATGTCTGGCAGATTCCTTGCTGTTGGATACGTACAACCATTACGGTTGCACGTATTTATGCCCTGTAAATAATGAAATGCTACAATTGTTGGATCTGCCACCGATGGAGATTTCAGGATATTTGGAACTCCAATTTCAAAAAACGTCATCCCAAGAATTTGTACACATATCAAGTTTTGCCGGCAATGAAAAAACCTTTTTAAGTGCTTTGAAGGCAGCTGATTCAAGGCTCTTTCAAGAGGTGATAAATCTGCAATGAGGAAACATTCCGAATAGATGACGATATACCTATTCAATGCCATATTTAGAAGTACATATAAGGTGAATATAGGAAATGAAAAACAATTAGATCTTAAAATTTCAAGAGTACAAAAATATTATAACTTAGTTTATTCTTGTAAATACTTCAAATTTAGGTATATAGATTTTCTTGTAATTTATCAACCTTATTAGCTTCTTATCACATCGTTTGCTAAACGTATCCAAAACATAGATTTTAAATTTTATAAATTTCAAGTATGCATTTGCCAGAGGAGTTATTCAACGTACCTCAGCATTGCACGTATTATATTCCTAGCTTACGTTAGTGCCTACGAAGTACTAAGTATTTAAACTTGAATGTATATAGAAAAATAACACAGCATTGTGAATCGAGTTTCTCTTACTTGGAATTTTTGAGGTGCATTAAGCTGATAAGTTGAAAAAATAGAAGGCTGACAAATTTTGAATTCTCGAGTAATTTTTTTCAATTTGCAATGATAAAACTTCAATATTATGAAATCTCCTTCATTTTGAAAGGATAAAAAAGTGTCATTTTTCAGTGCCAAAGTTTCACCATTTCATAACATCACACGACTTTATTCTGACACCACTGGCATGGCAGGATCATTTAATGTAGTATATTAATTATAAGCTATTTACTAATTTTTAACTTGAGTTAAAAATTTTTTAAATAAGGTAAGTGCGGGTAATAATGCCACCCTAACGCTTTAAACAATCCGTAGTTTCTGTACACGGTATAATTGAGGTAAAAAACAAATCAATAGTATATAACCATGAAGTATGATCTACTAACTACAATTCTTACAAAAATCAGTACCCTACTCCTTTGGTATTTTTTTATTACAGTTTCAAAAAAGTCCTACCAAGTGGCGTTATTACCCCACCTTACAGGTAATAACATCACCCTGCAAATGTTTCATAAAAACCCTTTGAAAAAATTGTACTGAATTTTTTTAAAAACAGATTTTTTTTATTTGTTACAATTATGACACAAAAGTACATCCTGGCCACAAACAAAACAAAACCACGGTGCTTTTTTATTTTCAACTTTCTTTAGCCTTTTCTTCGGCAACGCGCTTTTCTCAGCTCGATTCTGCAGTTTTAAATTATTCTTTGGTTTATTCTGTTTTTTCAAATCACTAATACGTTTTTTAAGTTGGTACTTAGAAGTTATAATTCAATGGTGGCGTTATCATCCGCCATGGCTTTTCGCGTGTATGTTTGTTCCAATATTTGTTAATATCAATTTTATGATACTTACGTTGAAAAATTTGTAAATGTTATTGCAGATTTGAAATATATATTAAATTTCAGTTCCGAAACAAGTGGTTTGAGTTGTTAAAACTAAAACAATATGCATATACAGAGGGTGTTCATTAATTAAAACCCGTTTGCTTGTGGCACGCTCTGTGGGCGGGTTAGGGAAGTCTCAGACTGGTTGTTGGAAAGAAAAAACTGTTAGCTGTTCAGTGATCTTGCTGCGGTTGTTCTAGGACTACGTGTTTTGCCATGGCGAACGAAAATGTGAAATGCAATATGGAGCCTCGGTACAAACAAAAAGCAGTAGTCGAATTTTTGACGTGAGAAAGTTCTTTAAAAGTTTCTGCCATTTCCCTTCATCGGCATTTGGAATCAGTTTATGGTGATCAAACCATTGATAGTGGTACTGTTCGTAAGTGGGTACGTCTTGCTCGAGAGGGGTCGCTAAATCTCTTTGACAAACCACATTCAGGGCGCCCAAAATCGCGACAATCCAAAGAATGGGAAATGAAAGTTGATGAGAAAATTCGGTCCAATCGGCGGATTACCCAAAGGCAGCTGGCAAATAAAATTGGTATATCGCTTGGTTTGATAAATAAAACAGTAAAAAATTTAGGGTACCG
>FIZR01029705.1:0-40409 GCA_900060175.1 Ferrisia virgata
TTATCTACCAGAATATATAATTACCTTATTTTTGGAAAAAAAGTGACTTAACTGGCTCTTTCCCTGGAACCTTCAAATAGTTTTTAGTTTCGGCGGAAAAAATTATAAAAAAAAAATTAAAAAATTAAAAAAAATAGAAATAAAAATTTGAAATGTTTAAAAATAGTTGTAATGGTTTTTTAGGATTCCAAAACGGATTTCGTTGATATATCCCCCACCTCATATCCATCGTAGATGGATAGACAGACCATCATAGCCTGGTTTTCATTGTCGATATGATAAAAAAAAAATCAAGCTAAAAACTTGAAGCCTACACATACATATAATGAAATAACTCAGCGTACCATTAACACAGTAAGATTGTATATAAAATTCAATTTTCATCGTTACACGCATCTTGTTGAAAATTGATTACGGTTTTATTAAAATAAAACGTCGCTGTTGGCAATTTCTTATGCTAAGTATTTACACAGAAATAATCGACGCGACGTCTTTTAGGCGAAAAATTTTCAATTTATGGAAACAATAAAATGAATTTAACGAAACGGAACGTTTCGCTTATACCAATACACCTATTGAAAGTTGGCCACGAATCTAATTGTACACAGCAGATAGGTAAGGTATTGTTTTTTGGTAAAACGTTTATTTCTGATAAGTTGAAAAAGAAAACGAAAGCTTGAAATGGGGGAAAAAAATATAGTATCCTCGATGCTTTAATGAACGAGCGGTAATTCCGGGCGTGGCTTTTATATTTAGTAAGAAGTTTGTTGAGACTTCGCAAAAGATGCAGAAAATTTTCTTACGGAGCTGAGAGACGTCGAGCGAAGAAGAGTTCATACCCTCTTAAACCTTTCGATATTCGTTGTCACTGGCGCTGCTCCCCTTTCGACATCGTCGTCGCCGCCACGCTATAACTTCCTGGCGAAAGTTCTGCACTAAGTAATTTAACGTTGATATAATTACTTTTGCGCAATTAACAAAACCAGCTTAGAATCCATTAAAGAGTCGCAATACCGCAAGGCGAGAAGACGACGAGAAAGGCCGAGAGTAGAGAGAAAAAAAAATGATTATTTATGAAAATGATTATAATAACGGGCAAATGGAAAAGAAAAATTAAAAAGAATAATTAATTTCTTTCATTGTGCAAGAGATTTCCATCTGCGAAGATTTACCAACGAAAAAAAAAAAAATGAAAAAATGAAAAAAGAAAAAAGTAAAGAAAAAGAATCAAGTACTCATTCGATTTTCAAACCAAATTAAATAAATAAAAAAAAATTTTCCCCCATAACGTTATGCATCTACCCATACGTGCTGAATAGTAACGAGATTGCCTCGCTATTATAACCCCATTTTAAGATTTCATATTTTATTGCATGAATAAGTTTTTAATTAAAAACTTGAAAAAAAAAACAACAAAACTTTATTTGACTTAGGTTTAATTAGACGAATACGAGGTAATAATTTTTCGTATTTTCCTTTTCATTAATCGCGTATGTTTATGAATAAGGGATTAATAAAATGTCGTGTAGTTGACATGTTCGCACCGGTTACATGACCTGGATTTGAAAACTATACGCCCTGATGGTGGACATTATTTGTGACAATGCTATCGCATTTATCTACCTTACTCGTATTAGCAATGGAAATTAAATTCGCTGCGATTTGTATTATAACTCTTTAACCCTTCGGGTTTTGTCATGAAATTGACATGTCATAAAAGATAGTATACGTCAGTGAGCTAAAAACTGTACACTGTACTGTGCCCGAAGTATAGATAGAGATACCTGCTATACCAAACACAATATACAGTGTGCCTTTGTGAACGATTAAATTCATATCGTAGGTTTCAAATTACCAAGCTACATTATGTTATGTGTACAAATATCCTATTTTAGTTTATATACCGCACACATACGTTACAATCGAATTTTGCATAGCCGGCAATTATAATTACCTGCAAAACGGTATAACCTGGGACCTTTTCGATGCCCGAATATCGCTTAAAGGCTAAGTCTACATTTACGTAAAATCATTTCCACAGTATAAAACGAAATTTTACCGAGAGAAAAACTGTAGCGAAATTTGTAATTATCTGGTTGCCATCAGACAGTAGCATTTCGCAGGCTATTTTCTCAATCGTATTAAATAAACCTTTACTTTTTGATTAGGTCTAAGGTGATGAAAAAAATAAATCAATTTTCCAATTAAAGTCTTCATTTTCTTGTTATGAAAAAAATGAATAAATTAAATGACGCTTTAAGCGTTTTGCGAATAATTTCATTGAATAAGGTGAATCCTTCCTAACAAGTTTAAATGAAAAAATAATGTTAAAAAGGGAAAGTTCAAAACTTTAGTTAGCCAACTCGTACTTTGTAACCGTTTTTAAAATGCAGAAAAATTTTCCGATCCGGCTTTTCACTCCATTTATCCGCGTTATTTATTTAGACCGAATTAAAATGTTTTTATGGTTTTATATCTAGGCCTGCTATCTATTGTAAGTATTATCCACGAGCAGAGTTAAAACGTTTATGAAAAAAAATCAATCACTTTTTCACTTTGTAGATGTACTTGTGGGTGCTTATTCATTAATATATAATATTAGGTAATTTCGAATTGGCGAGATGATATTTCAATAATTTATATATACCCTTGTACCCTTTCACCATACTTCTTCGCAATAATTAGCTTGGCTTAGGCACGCACGAGAGGAGGGAGAATTTTTTTTTCACACAATTAATTATATTAAATGAATTTAATTTGAACACCTAGTTTAGAAATGAATCAAATAGTCCGGTAAATGTAGACTGAAAATGTCCCAGGCACTATTTGACAAAAATTCGGAACAAAGATTTTTTCACGAATACGTTGAAAATAGCTCTCTGGACAACATACCAAAAATTCTTCATACATAGGCGATGCACAGGAGGAGGATGTCAAACTTTTTCGAAATTACCAGATTTTCTACTATACCTATCTCTTTTGAAATTGCTGTATGGAAAAAATTAGTTGAATTCTTTTTTGCTGTACGTTAAATTTTTTACACAACTTTGGTACTTATTATTTTTTCATAAGAGTCGTAGGTGGAGAGTTTGAGGGTTTTAAAAATTCTACCCGAAGCGTATACCTTCTTTTCTTCCACACTAAGCTAGTAAAATAGATTTACAACTTCTATTTCTTTCACAGTGACCCGAAATGTCATCCTTGATGTAAATAAAACCTTCCCATCAACATTTTTCACTCCCATATTCTCAAGCATTCCGGATATATTGCGGTCAGCAAGTCAAAATTTGATTTTTGATATCCCAGCTCAAGAGGTAAATTAATTTTCAAAATGTCGGCGAGTCGTAGATGTAATGCAGATGCATACATAATATAATTTTCATGAAGATCGGAGTCACACTTCCATTATACTACGTACCTTTATACTTTTACACCTCCATAAAAGAACAAAATCGTTAATCTTTCCATGTCTTTGGAATTTGTAATGCTGAAAAAAAACAAGGAGAAAGCTACAAGAGGTTCATTACCATGATTTCCCAAGTCTGTACGTCAACGAACGCTCTCTCAATCTAATCAAATGACCCCTCCCTTTCATCAGTACCTTAACTATACCTGTATTTCTTTCTTGGAGAGGAGGGAGGGGTTGTCAAGTATTTTTTTTGAACAAGAAGATATATACAATCAGAGTAAAAATTTGCGAAATTTTGATCAGAAGTTGTCGGAAAATTAGCATTATGACGAGTTTCAAACATTTTTACGCAAGAAAAATCACTTGTGGTGAGGGCTACTGTGGGGGGAGGGAGATCAAACAACCTCTCCTCTGTCCGTATTCACACCACTGCACTTCATACTCCCCTTTTTAGGTAAATGGTGAATCTCTGTAGGTATATCTCTATAATTTATTTGAAATAGTATACATCAGTGTAACTACATCCACTCTCAGAAGGAAAGGAGAGGCATAAAAAATTTATTTTGAAAATTTAAATAATCAAAGTTTACAATACTTTGAGACCAGAAGGTTCGAAAATGTGGATTTTGACACGTGTTTTTCATCTCTGAATGGAATGTTGAATTTTCATGCTTCTTCCTCGTGAAAATTCATTTTTATGTGAAAAAAATCGCTCGATGAAATTCAAATTTACAAGCCACCACCCAATTTTTAATGTCAAATTATACGTCAAGAATATATCTTCACCGCACTCCTGCTATATGTCTTATGGTCAAGAAAACAAGGCTATAACTGACCAATAACAATCATTTTCGGAGATTTCTGATACTTATAATTATTCCTTTTGATTATTTTATTTGTTTTCTCTAAGACTACAATCACCTATTCGGCTCAGAATAGCAAGGTGGATTTCTTCCATGTTTGATCATTAGAAAGCCAGTTCCTCATGTAACTCCCTCCCCCTCCCCCCTCCCGTTCAGTAAGGAGTTCAACGTTTGGCACGTAACCTCGGATGTGCTTTTTAAAGGGAACAGATTTTTTTCAGTCTTGTTGCGTTTCTTTGCAGGCTCGGAAAAGTAGTTTTTTTTTGTTTATGATCTTATGAATACAATCTGTTTTTCAAGTTTATCCTGCACATATCTACCCTCCAAATTAAGTTGTGGAAATGATAACGTGTAAATTTACATGGATATGTGAGGGTCATTTTCTGAAACGCGTAACGTTTTTGATTTTTAGACTTTATGTTAAAATGTTACAATGAATATGTCTTGAGGGGGGGGGGATAGTTAGATAAAACTCACGATGAACGATGAGTATGAGTATGACAGATTTTTGGACTTTACGTTAAAATTTTTACATGGATATTTCGATGGAGGGGGGGGGGATAAGTGCAAAAAGGAAATAAGAATTTTGAATTGAAGTTTTTGATCAAAAACTCGCGATGGAAGATGAGTATAACTGATTTTTGGATTTCATGATAAAATATCTCAGTTGAGTAATGTTTTGTGTTACGTTTTTGATTTAAAGTTTTTGATCAAAAACTCACAATGAAAGATGAGATTATGAATGACTTTTGCACTTTTTGTTAAAATGTTAACATGGATGTCCAATTTAAAAAATTAAAAAACAAAAGAAATGAAAAATTTTAAAAAATGAAATTAAAAAGTTGAAAAATTTAAAAATTTAAAAAACTAAACTAGGTATAAAAAAATATATATTTATTTATTCATTTATTTATAAAATGTCAAGTGTGGAAAAATTTATGATGATGGTTTTTAATTTCTGACTTTATGTTAAAATGTCCAAGTTGGGTAAATGAGAAAAGAAATTGGGTTTTTGATGAAGGTTCATTTCATCAGAAACGTACAACGCGTAAATTATCATCATAATGTTTTCAGCGTTACATATCCATGATCTACAAATTTTTCCTGACCGGGAAAAGTACCTAAATTTTTTTGTTGCGGTCCATTGGTCCTATATGCGTCGTTTTGGAGTTTCAATCCTCTGCGACCACCAATTAAATATCAACAATAAAAATGAAAAGTCTTGTAATACCCTCAATACTTGTTGAAAATCAGGCAGAAAAATCATCGCAAAGAGATGGATGAAAAACTACGTTTTTTTCAAAAATGTACAGCTTACATCCCTTTTCCCTCCTAAATAGATGCATAAAATTTCATCTGGTAAGAATTCAACTTCAATTCAATCACCAATATGAATTTGGTCAAATTCTGTTTTTTTTTTATCAAACTTTTCTCTCCTCCACCTCGAAAAGTTATATCACATATGCAGTATAATATTTTAAAAAGTTTCACTGTCACAGTCCCAGTGTCAAAAAAAAGGGGGGTTCGCGAAACGATGCTTTTTTAGCTTTGATTTTCGTAATAGATCAGAATTACGTGAATTAAATTCACGATATTTTTCCTCATCAATGGTAAGGGTAGAATGTGATTTGAAATAGCATAATTCACACCATCAAAGGCCACATTTAGAGCATCGCTAAATCTAAGTGCCAGAGTTTCATAAACAGGAAATCAATCACTCTTCGCAACAAGAAAAAGATACGTAAAAAATACATTTTTAGGGGGTGTGAGGCGTTGTAATGAGGTTGAAATGTCAAAACTCTATGCACATATAGGATCTGTACTAGATCTACATACCAAATTTTAACTTTCTAGCTTAATTTCAAGGGGAGATAGGGGGGGGGGGAGTCCTTTTTCAAGGCTAAGAAGAGGAAACCTCCTCATATCTCTCCCCTTCGAATTGACTTAAGAGGCTGATTTTTGGATGATTATCTTATACAGCATTGTATTGTTTATTGATTGGCTTAAAAAGGAACTATTTTTGCGATTTTAGCCTCTCAGCACGTCTTCTTCCAAATTTGGGCACAACTGAATTTGCACCCGTGGCCATCCCCACTCTTAAATATCAAATCCGCCATCAATCGATACCTATTTCTAAAATTTGATCGATTTTAGTTGCTATCGAGCTGGGCAAATCATTTTTAGTTTCAAGGGTAAAAAATAAAATGTGTAAAATAAAAATAAATATTTGGCATGGCCAAAAATGGTCGTAACGATTTTCTAGGAGCCCGAAATGGATTTTGTTAATGACCCCCTCCTCCCTCACTTGCCGTAGGTCAATAGACCGTAATAGCTGCGTTTATCAGGATAATAAATTAAAAAATTAAAAAAATGTTCGCAGAATTTTTCAAAAACTTTTGAATTAAAGGCAAGGTTTTTTACTATATGTTTCATAAAATTCGAGTACATTAGACAAGATGAACGTCGCATTACGTAGTACATTATACCTACGTATGCTAAAGAAATTTCTGTTGCACATCCCACATTGCATAATGAATAAAATGAAATTGAAAGGGTAAACGATTTTATCAGAAATAGTACAGCATCCTAATTCTTCATATACCCCCATAAATACAATTAAAAGTTTAGTGTAAAATTCATAAAATAATGGAAATTTCATGTACTTACAAGTAACAACACGTACGTGCCTAAATAATTTCGAAATAATAATTTCAAAATTTTCCAATACTTGATATCTACATACGAGTACATGAATTTCACGACACGCTCGTATAAACTCGAATATATTTGTTTTCTTATTATTATATTTACGCATTAATAAATTCCTCATAGCTCCAGACACCTGTCAACTATTTCAAATGTTTTTCAATAATGCATACGAAAAGTATGAGCGAAAAAATTGCACGCATTTTTTAGGCGTTCGTATAGCTACAAGATATACATATTTCATTCAATTTGAGACAATTCAACGGAACTATACTTGAAAATAGAACAAGTTTCAACGTATCAGATAAAAACATTATTCAATATATATGTAAGGTCGGTTGTTAGGTAGGTAGGTAGGTAGGTAAGTGAGTAAGATTCTTGCAAAACGTTAAGATTCCAAGATAGGTATAAATACCATTTGACATAGAGAGATATAAAATTTATGAAACCGACGCCCGTCATCCAGGTTACAAAAACATTATTTATTTATCTCATTGTAAGGAATAGCCAGCCGCAGAGTCGAAGAGAGAAAAAAAACATTCGTATCAGTCGGGTTTGTTGCGGCATCGAACATATGTCGTATTTTTCAAATGGCTACCTTTTACCTTGGCGAAATTACTTTCCAATAAAAGAAAATCTTGAGACAAGTTACACTAATAATATTATAAAACGCTATTAGATGTTCTGAGTATCACTGAGTAAAATTTCACGTTATCTGGTGTAGGGAGATTTCCCGAAGGAACCTAGTCAAGCCACAACTTATTTGCTTTTTTTTTCTTACTTCTAACGTACATGAGACTTTCCATTACGACGGATATCTGAAATTCTAAAGAAACTGATTTGTCCTTACAAAACCCACTAGATGAACGCTACTGAGACGTTCTCTTTTCTCTCCTCGCTGTAACACTTTAATAACTACTTTCTTTGAGTTCTCATACAGCAAGTCGTCGTTTTGAAAGAAACATATCCTTTTTGCTTTTGTTGCGAAAGATTTTATAATGTCTACCAGTACATAAAGTGCTCTTCAAACTATGTGTTTTATTCTTCATTCTATTCAATACACGGTAGGTAGGTAGGTACCACGCTATATACGGATACACGTTGTTTTACCGAAGATTTTCAGATACATTTCTTTGCTATAGCAGGGTTCGAGTTATACTTATTCTATTTTTAATGTACACATAGTACATACGTATAATAAACCTATAAACACAACAGTCAAATTAATATCGATAACGTGGCTAGATTCTCTCCTCGTATAATGCAACTTAACGTATCGCTCCAGTATGCGATAAATTAGCCACGTTAAAAAAAATACACCCTGGTTCTTATATCGATGTCAGTTTCAGTTTACCACTCTCGCCTGTACTACAGTCGAACCTATTTCAGTGCAGTAAAAAAAATACCTCTATATAAACGAACAGCTGAATATAGGTAGGTATAGATATCTTTACATCATAAATAAATACATCAATTTGTGACATCGCTTTTATAAAGAGAGAAAAAAGAATCTATACATTTTTCTGGATAAACACGAACGATGATGATTTACGCTTATGATTTGAAATAGAAAATGTGTCGGAGTTTTTATTTTTTATTTTTATACTTTCGAGGGTGTTTCAAAGTATCACGACGTAAATACCTACGCGAAGTTTGAAAGATGGTCGATAAAGGTTTATATATTGATAAGGAATCGTATGTATCGCAACCAATCGTTTATTGGAAAACGAACAGGTGACGAATTGTTGATTGATGAAGACGAAATGATTAATGAATGAAACGTACAATCGAGTAAATTACACGGCTAAGAGCCCAAATCGTGTACCAACCTACGTAGCTATTTGAAGTATAGACAGCGTAAGATTTCGTATTGAACTTTCGTTATTGAAACTTGAAAGAATATATCTACTGCCAGATTATACTTACGATTATTAATAAAAGCTACATTCATTACTTAACTTTTCTTAAATCAAGAAATACCAATATATGGAGTTTAATAGCGCCTATTTTTAGAATAAAAATAAAAATTTTAATAAAAATTACACCATGTAGATAATTATTAAAACAATTAAAGCACAATTAGCTCTATATTCACGTGAATTCCCATTTAAATGTAAACAACCGATCATGCCAGGTAAATAATTCCTCTATCATTGGATTCAAGTCCAAAAATATCAACATAAAGGAAAAATTTATGGCAAAAATTTTTTTCGCATAATTGTAGATCACCATCCCCTAAACAACATATCCAAAATCGGACAAAATCGGACTGATGCTTCTCAACCGATATCTCCATTTGCACCCAAAATCAGGTTTCTTACCAATAACTTTGCCTAACTTTGTTTCTAAACACGATAGAGAAAAAAAGTCCAATCAAAAAATGTAGCTGGTAAAATTTCAAATAAAAAAGTTCATTACATATTTTTTTCGTAAATCGATTGAAACACTTTAAAATCAGTTTGACAAGGACGCGTTATGCGCTAAAGTGATGTTCCGCGTGAGGTTTCTATCGCGCCGCGAGAGCCAGCGGCCCACATTTGTGGATACGCGGGCTGAATGCTCTTTCAGTATACCTAAACAAATTACATGAACTAAATGCTATATTATCTCATGTTAAAGAAATAATTATCGCATGAGTAAAGATACAATATGCATGTAACATTTTAAGATTACTTTAATTTTATAAAATAGAATTATTCTCATCGTAGTTTTCACGACTTCCGTTTTAGTTTTGTAGAAAATCGTAGAAAAACGCAAAATGTGATATTTTTAAAAAAGATTTCTAAAAACAGGGATAATGGTGAAAACCAACTACCAATGATTATTCTGATTTTAATTAAATGTAATAATTCCATTTTTTTTTAATTTTTCAAAAAAACTTCTCTTTTGATTTTTTTTTAAATTTTTAAACTTTGAGTCAGTTTTGCAAATTGAAAAAATTGAGGATTTAAAGCTGAAATTTTTACCACGTTATTTTGAAGTCATTTCGCAACTATTGTGACCCCAAAGAATGCAGATTTCCAAAAAAAAAACGGAATTCGGCCCATCCCCTTCATAGGTATGTTGAAATATAATTGAGCTCAGCCCCAGGTGTCTACGAATGTGTGGCTGCTGGCTCTAGCGACGCCACAGAAACATCACGCAGAACATCACGTTAGCGGATAATGCGTCATTTTTGAACCGATTTTAAAGTGTTTCAAAAGATTTTCCAAAAAAATATGTAATAACTTTTTTTATTGAAAATTTAACCAGCTACATTTTTTTACCCAACTTTTTTTCTCTATCGAGTTTAAGAACAAAGTTAGGCAAAGTTATTTGTAAAAAACCTGTGTTTGGGGCACAGATAGGGACATTGGGGGAAAAGTACCAGTCCGATTTTGAATTTGCTATTTAGAGGGTGGTGATCTGCAATTCTGCGAAAAAAAAATTTAGTCATAAATTTTTTCGTTATTTAATGCTAATTTTACTAGACTATTTAGCCTTCATGTATACCTATTTGAAGCATTTAGCATTCTGCAAAATAACGGCAACGTAATAAAAATGAGCACATAAATAGAAATTTTAATTTCCACATTAACTGTTTAGAGCGAACGATTAATTATGTCGCTTTCATTAAATTTTTATTCAAAAAAAAAGGAAAAGGAAAAGAAAGCATAAAGCACAGCAGCGGAAAACGTAAGTAAAACGTAGGTGCCCAGTATATAGGGGGATGTTTTATTTATCATTTAACGTTAACATTCTGAAGAATTCTTTATCAGTAAACGCTGAATTGAGAGTTCGAGCATCTGCCGTCGTATAAAAAAGAGCCTACACTCATCCTTTTTAAAAGTGCTTTTCCTCTTTTTTTTCTCTAACGTTTTTTAGTCGAATTTCCTGAGGATATTGATGACTAAAGCGGTGAATTCATGTTGCATAGAAATGTCATACCAATATATGTAGCATGTTCCTAGCTACGTAGTATGTACCTAAGTGAAGGGGTAGGCAAACTGTACTACGTGTAATGCCGGGAACAATGCTTTTTTTAATGATAAAAAATTCACATTTTCAAAAATGGCTGTCGCTTTATTCTAATGTACATGGTTGAGAAAATGATGAGTAAAAGCAGCATAATCCGAAGACCAATCCTTCCCAGAGGATGCCTATAGTGTACCTCGTAAAACATATCATTCCAAAACCCTGGATTCGTTCTTCTACTTCACCTATGCTCTTTAGTATGTAGGTTAATAACACTCGGGAAAAAATTCTGAAATCCGTAGCGAAGGAGGAGGAATTCTCACGTTTCTTTAGAAATATCGCTAATTTGACCTTTGAGAAAATTAATTTTTTCCCCACATTTTTGTAAAGTTATTGAGTAGAACGGAGATGTTATTTACATCACAATCTCGGGTAAAATGTTTGTTTCAAAGGATTCAATCAAATCTGTAATTTCGAAATTACTCGAGTTTGACCGATTTCAACTTGGTTTTTTCTGGTACATCACTGGTATCGGATTTTTTCCTTAAATTAAATTTCAAATACGTTCATCATCACAAAAAATGTCTATTACAAATTTTTTTTTTAAATGCAACAAATGAATGAACAAAGAATTCACAATCAATATTAACATCAAACAGAAATTTAACATAAGACATAAAGTTTGGTAAGTATGTAATTACGATTTTTCTCATTTTTTTTTTAAATTTCTTAGTAACTCACAGAAAGATTTTTTATGCGGAATCAAAGCAAAATTTTTACCTGAACGGATAACTGAAAAGTTGATTTTTGACCATATTTTTAGGGATCAAATAAATTAAATTCATTACTTCTTCATCACCACTAAGATAAGTGAGTGGGTCTCATTGAAACTTCAACCCTATTTTCATGTTTGGGAATGCTCACAGATTCACTTTAATCCTAAATCTTTATATCAACGTATTTTCTCAATTGAATACTGTATTGTTTTCTCTTTTGCATTTAGAATAATAAACCCCCCTTTCTACTCCCCCTCCACATGGCTAACGATTATCATTTCATATATTGCTAGGGTGGCACTTATTTTTTGACTTCAGAATTTTTATTGGGAAAGAGAGAGAATTTTGTTAGAATACATCCAAGTCTTACCCAAAAAAAATTTCAGCTCATTTCATTAATATTAACACGTACCCACTGATCCTGAAATTGGAGAATGTTGTTATATTGCATGCAAGCCCGCGTGTTGTGCTCCAAGTCCGCGACGTGCTGCCGGAAAGTGTGTTCATTGGGCGATGTTGGTAACCATTGCTACAATCGCTGTTATAACGATTTTCAAATTAAAGGAGTCGCTAAAGAATGGTAAGGATGTTGGCCCTCCTGGAAAAAATTCTGCCCCCAAGCCAACTCCCAAAAATTATTCGTTTTCATTTTATAAAATTTCCCTATTTTCAAGAACTTTTCTTTCCTCAGAATTAAAATCAAAACTGTCAAGAACTTTTATTTTTCTTCATAAAACTTGAAAAAAATGCTATTTTCCATGCACAAAAGTGTTTTTTTTTTCAAAAATTTTACCCTTACTTCGCTGCTATTTTTTGCAATAGTTAAAAATATGTAAGCAATGTAAGCAATGTTTACACTTATGAAATCTGGAAAAAATTACTGCCAATACTCACAAATTCAAAAATGTAAAACAGACTGTAAGAGGAGATATAATTCGGAAAAAATAAAAAAATTGTTGGTGATCTTTATAAATTCAAATTGTGAAACAAGACTGTAAGAGGCTACAAATATAATTATAATTCGTGTGTTCATTCTACTCGTGTATTAAGCAATAGACGTCTTGCTTACCACACAGTACAACGAACATTGACCCTACTACTATATGTTGTAGAATTGTAAGTACTGGCGGGTGTTGGTGGGAATGAAAGTGGGAATGCGCTAAGTGGTGGAAACACGTTTGTGTAAGCATTTGTCGAATTGCTGATGTACCAATAAATGGTTCAACACTACGCAGACTAAAGTTTGATCAATACAACAACCAATTTTTCCATTATTTTTCTACACCTAATGAAATCCTGAACACATTCTCAAAATGAATAATGCTTATTGATTTTGTTATTTCAGTTAATAACGCATATAATATTTAATCAAATTTGAACAGAAGTAAAATTCCATTCTGTACATACTGGCGAGTATTGGTGGGAACTTGAGTGGGAATGCACTCAGTGGTGGATACAGATTTGGGTAAACATTATTCGAATTGTTTCCGCACTAATAAATGGCTCAACGCTATGCTAAGATTGAGTAAAAATTTAAATAAAAATATTTTCAGTATTTATATAGCTTACATTTAATTGTACTTCACGTGACGCCACTGAGTAGTGATTGGTATGGGAGTGAATAGCTGAAACCCCCAAAAAGGCACATCTGAATCTCATACTATACTAAATCAATACACCAAATTTCAACTCCCTAGGTCAACCTAAATGTTAAAAGTTACTTTCGTGATTATTTGATAGGTACCCACATTACATCAAAGTCCGCTACATCAAGATAGAGGTGAATTATGCAAAGAGCAAATTCAAACAATAAAGAAAATATACGAAAAACTACATTTTCGGAGCTGTAAAAGGGAGCAACAGGTCTGAAAAGTTTAAACCCCCAAAAGACACATCTATCGTTCTTACCAAGTCTATAGACCAACTTTCAAATTCTTAGCTCACTTTAGAGGGGAGATAAGAGAGGAGCGGCCTTTTTTCAAGATCAAAAGTGGGAAAAATCCTCATATCTTCCTTCCTAATTAAGATAGGAGGCTGATTTCAGGAT
Source organism: Ferrisia virgata (assembly GCA_900060175.1). Classification (NCBI taxonomy): domain Eukaryota; kingdom Metazoa; phylum Arthropoda; class Insecta; order Hemiptera; family Pseudococcidae; genus Ferrisia; species Ferrisia virgata. The sequence continues at coordinate 13,756 of FIZR01029705.1, forward strand.
GTATTATGCAACTTTGGATTTTCTATCGATTATTTCAAACAGGTACCATTTTTGCGATTTTAGCCCTTCAGTATCTCCTTTATCAAATTTGAGCATAACTGAATTTTAGCCCAAGGTCAACCTCACTTCAGTGTATGAAATTCGTCGCCAATCTAAGCCTATTTTCCAAATGTGATTGATTTTGGTGGATATCGAGCTGAGTAATGATTTTAAGCTCCGGTGGAAAAAAAATAAAAATAAAAATCTGACAAGGCCAAAAATAATTGTAATGGTTTTCTAGGACCCCAAAACGGATTTTGTTGATATTCATCCCCCCTCAAGTAACATAAATGTAAAAATTTTTCAAGTTTTTTGGCCTTAAGAGGGTAGGGGGTCAGACCCCGACCCTTCCTTAGCTACGCACCTGTTTTAGGATATTTATCTAATATCCTTTGGCATTCAGTCAGCATCCCGCGCTAATTTAGGCTGGCTAAGAGTCTGGCATGTACACAGCTACACACCGAATTCTATTTTTCTTTTCACTCGGATCATAGCTTCAAATCATTGGTACATTAGTTTCAAACTGAGATATGTCATGCCCATTCTGATTCGAAATGATGAATGATATACACTTAAAATATTTAAGAAGTAAAATTGAAATTTAAAATTTAAAAATAAATTAATACAATTCACGACTTATTTCGAAAATTTAATATAATCGTACATACTTTTCAGCACAAGGTATAGTTCCTGTACGAAAACAAAAACACGTATAAAAGCAAATACGAAAATTCGGCTCTTACAAAAGCACAGACTCGGGGTGAAATCTGAGGGTGTGTGTTTTTTTTTCACAATGACTCCTACTCCAAGTACACTGCTAAAAGAATTTGTGCTATTATTTCAACGATGGGTATTGGTGATACTCAGCCACCACACAATGACGGCTCGAAAACCCGACGATTTGAAAGATATGCAGTTTTTTAAGGAGGTTTTTATCGATGCGTACCCACCAAATTACTGTACAACAATTTTTGCAAAGAATAGAAAAACACATTAAAGACTTTTATAAAAGTTCTTTTATAACCGAAAACTGCATTATATGGCGAAAGTATTCGGAAGGGATGAAAGGCTATTACGAATCGAGTGTTGTTTACTTTTCTTATTCGGCGTCGCGATTTTTTTATTTGCTCTACAGATATTTGATGTCGATGCAACGGCTATGTACGTAATGTACGTACAAATAAATGGCAACTTTATGCGACGCAGGCGACTACGATTTTTGAAAATGATTCGTACTAAATCAGAATATAAATTTTATACCAGTCTCAGTCTGCGTAATTCATCATTTTAAAAATTCGCTGGGATTAGAATTTTAATACCATCTTGACTGGTGAGATGTACAAATAACAAAGGACGCGAATACACTTTGTCATTTCTCAAAATGAAAATTTAATTCCATAGTAAATAATCTTCGAGGAAATACTGTGATTTTTTACGATATTTTATCATAAGTAGATTATCATTGTGTCAGAGAAATGACAGATTTCAATTAATTATTATAAAACGCCGTACTAAGTAAATGATATAGGTTTAGGCGAGACATTTTAAATCTTGATTTATAAATATGCAATGCTTACATTACATCTAACTACAAATATTATGTAGTTTTTGTGAGTTATAAAAATAGTAAATTATTGATTTGCCTCATACATCCTCTTTTCCAATATGATTAACCGTTGCAAAAACTAGATTAAAATGCATTAAAAATAATACAAAATATTATAATCACACTACGAAAAAGTTCAGTATCACAATAGTCTAGTGAGAGAATACTTCCTGCTGCGTTGCAAGTTCGAAGTCGGTAGTGGGTTTTTAACCATTATTTTTATTCAAAACCATTACAGGAATCAGTCTAGCATAATTTATATCACGGTCTTTTTCAAAACCATCCGTATCTCTGCATCGAGCAACTCGAGCTCATTCATTTGGCACTTTAATGTAGATGATATCTAAACCACTTGCCTTTTTTTTTTTTTTTTTTTTTTTTTTTTTTTTGACGAAACCTAACGTTTGAAAATGCACGCCTCGATGTACAAGGAGTTCGAAAAATTTTCGCAGATGGTAAAAAATACGCCACGTACGTCAGTTCAAGTTACTAAAAATTTTTCATTTCAATAAAATACCTATATTTTCAATGATTTGGTAAGCATTTCGAAGATATGATTTGAAAGGTGACAAATTGAAACGAAAAAAATTACCCTGCGATTTTTTTTTCACAACGTTCAGGAAAACCCCAACCCTTCAACTCTTGAAGTTTTCACGTGTTATGTACGAATAATAAATAAAGACTCACGTCAAAAGTTGCTTTGTAGTATATGGAAAAAAGAAAAATTGGGCAAATGAAAATTCTCGACTGTCATAATACTTCTTTGTTCTTTTCCCACTTCATAAAAAAAAACTCTACCTATATCGCTTTTCACCATTTTTAGCAAAAAAGAAATGAGTTTCTATTTTCGTTACCAATTTTGAAAACGCAGCTCGTTCGTCATTATCTTTATTCGGGAAATTTTTAAATTTAATATCCAGAAAACACGTGTACATTTGTATATTGTACGTACCTAACGTGTAGGCAGATAATGAATAAACACGCCAAGTAGTGTTGAATACATCGAAAGGGTTACCTTCGTATCAAAACTTTTAATTAATTAAGTATCCAATTAAAACAACAAAACGAATTACTAGTGCAAGGTGAAATTTAGTTTTTAATTTAAACTGTTTGCATGAAACCTAAATTATATTTATGTCATAAAATTGGTCTTTTTGTAATGTATTTTGTACAACTGCAGATTAAACCCAGTCGTAGGTCAATTTTTGGTAATATGCAAATGGAAAATGTGCATTGAGGTGAATCAGAAAAAAATTAAAATTTTCAATTCGATTAATTTTAGGATATACGATAAATTTTGAATTGAAATCCTTCCTGTGAAATGTTAGCCACTTAGATTCTATAGATGGCATACCCCAGGTCCCTAAAGTGGGACAATTTTAAAAGAGAAAGATGTTCTTTTTTGTTTATACAAGTTTAATAATTTTTTATGAGCGTCTCTCCTCCCTAAGGATGCATTTGAAAATGCAAAATCTTACCAAGTATTTCATAATTACCAAAACAACCATAACACAACAAAATTCTACAATTTTGAAAATACAGAAGTTTCGATTATATCTCAAACCATTAACCCTACCATACGGATACATTATCGATTGGAAATTTTATTCGAGATAATTTGGCTTTAGTACAAATGTTTTTAAAAACGGTCAGTTTTTGAGTGAATTAGAATAGTGTGATTTTTGATGTAATAGAAAACCGTCTATTTGCGAACTTCCAACTCCAAAAATTAAGCCCATTCAGTGAGATCTATCTTTTAAAAAATAATTATTCTAAGGTGGGGGGGAGGAGATTAAATTTTTTTCTGCTTGTACGAACTTTGGTGAGGTACTATGGTGGGCCAAATTTTGCTTTTTCGGGAAACCTGCGAATGGTGGGGTCACGATAGTTGCGAAGTGACCTGAAAATAATGTGATAGATTTCACCATTCTAACTCAATTTTTTAAACTTGCAAAACTTACTCAAAGTTTGCTAATTTTCAAAAATGTTCAAAAATTCAAAAAAAATTTTTTTTTGAAATTTTTTGAAAAAATGAAATTATTACACATATTTATACCAAAAATTTTCATTGCTAGCGAATTTTCACCACTTCTCCTTTTTTCAGGGGGTTTTTAAGAATTTAAATTTTTGTGCTTTCTTAAGATTTTCTGAAAAACTACGAAGGACATTTTTTTTGAAAAACATCTTACTGAATTCGATTTAAGACACCAATTTTAGATGATTAAATGCATAATTTCAATTTTAACTGCCACAGCTATTTTTTCAGCTATCTTAAAAATGATAATTTTTCACGCCTTTTAAAAATTGGAAAAATCTGTTTCAAAAAAAATGTCTCCAAAGAGAACAGATTTCATTCATTTTAAACCCTCAAAAGTAATTTTTCATTTCTTTTTTTTTTGCTCTTTTTGAACCATTTATACTGTATTTTTGTACATTGGGTTATCTATTGCAACTCGCTGAAAAGGGTACAAGTGAGAAAAACTAACCTGAAATGAACAAGGGTAAGTGTACTCAGCCCATTTTACTATGAATTTACTGAAAAAAAAATTTTTAGGAAGTAAAAAAAAATCTTTAAAACATGAAAACAACACATTCTTCAAGCACCACTGAAAAGTCCTGAAATTAATGTCCTACATTCATTTCAGGAGGGCATTTCTCATATAAAAAATTTCTTCATAGTTTTTTAGAAAATTTTGAAAAAAAAAAAACACAAAAAATGACATTTTATAAGGACCTGTACAAAAAAAGACATCATGAAAATTTGGCAACAATGATAATTTTGGTCGTATAATAATTCTATTCTTGGAAAACGATTTCAAAAAAAAATTATTGTTTGATTTTAAAAAGAAAAATTTTAATTAACGAATTTGGTGTCAGTTTTGTAAGTTCGAAAAAGTGAGTTGGAAAAATGAAATTTTTACCACATCATGTTGAGTACATTTCGCAACTATTGTGAATTCGGCGTTTGTAGATTTCCAAAAACATCAAAATTGCCCCCTCCCCTTCCCAACAGGTACCGTCATTATTTCTAACATTTCTAGTACATTTCAGATATGTATTTTCTTGCATGAAAACGTTCGCTTAATTTGGCAATATTGCACCTCTCATCAAGACTTTTTTGTGTGTTTCGGTTAGTCGTAGATATTTGGCTATACACACTTGTACATACACAATACCTACTGAAAAATTTCGGACCTTCTGGTACCTTCATACACCATTTGTTTTATTTTTCTTTCGTTTTTTCTATCATTGTAGCGTATTTCAAACGTTTGGGTATTCTACACATCGACGTCAAGAATCCTAGGATTTTGTTACCAAAGACGAAAGAAAATAATATGGAAGCCAAGTTCCATTATTTTCCTGTTCACTGACTAGAAAAATAAACCAAATTTTATCAACTTTTCAAACAATATTCATTCACACATTCGTTTATACATTCGTAGCCATCACTAACGCAGCAAAATAGGAAGTACAAATTTGAAATTTTTCACATATGACCAATTGCCTATGCGTGGTATAAATTTTCCCAAAAATCAGGACACGATAAGCCAACATTGATTAATTTCATATTTTCGTTGCGCACCAAGAGCATTCGACTGAAGCAAGGTAAGTATTAAAAAAATTCAAATACAAAATAATAAACATCTTGAAAATTTGGGAGGAAAAAAATTCAATAAAATTCCAATTTGAAAAAAAAAACCATCGTAATAATATGATCCGAGAGAAGATTTTTCTAAAAGATGCCTTTCGATTTAAGAGTAAAAAAAAAAAAAAAGATTTTATCGACAATACACATACAATGACAGTGGAATGCATTAGAAGAAAGAAAAAAAAAAGGTCAAAAGAACACTATAAATTCTACTCCAACATTCCATTAACTTTTTCACCGCACATCACACAAAACTATATAGAAAATCAAACTGGAAAAAGAAGTTGGAATCACAACCACTAATTGATAATTTACAGCTGATCACAACGTAGTTAAGAACATGTTTAACAAGACGTAGAATGTATACGCCGTTTGACGTGAATGTATCTGTAAATTTCTTTGAAATTTTATGAACACCGAGTATCTGTCGAATTATATGAAGTTTTGTCGGGTGGCGGTATAGAGTTCGTTAGCCGTAGCGTGTTGAAAGCTCTTGATTTCCCTAGAGACTATTCATGTCCTGGGCATATCCTTCAGTTGAAGTACTTCCCATCCTAGATCTCCTCCAGCCATCACTTTTATCTCAATCTTCAAACCCTTTTTCCGTCTTTTTTTATCCCGTTGTCTATTCGTTAATGACGCTATTTTCTGTTCTTTTCGGCAGATCGGTTCTATTTTTTATTTCGTTTTTTCTTTCCTTCTTCTCGGCGTACAACTTTTTCTCGAGTGTCTTATTACCATGCGTATGGTTATGACGATGGTAGCGGTAGAATAAGAATTCTGCAATGTAGTGTGTAGCTGTAGATTTTTACCCAAATGTACACCAATTGTGGGCATCAAAGAAAAGATTTTTTTTATTTCCTTCGTTGTCGTCGAAATTATAGAAAGGGCGATAGTTTAGAAACAGGAAAAAAACCAACCTAAGTGAAATATAAAACAATGTAAATTTCATTTTATTAAAAATAAATCTTTTCTTGTTTTATTTCTTTTTCTTTTTTCATTTAATAAATAATCTTTTCATTTAGCTGCTCGAGTTTTTATTTTCTATTTTTCGTATATTTTTTTTTTTTTGTTTTTTTGTTTTTTTTTTTTTACAAACCACATTTACTTATCGCGCACTATTTATAATTTCTCAATCAAAAGCTTGCTTGAAAAAGCGCAAAATATTTTTCAAAACGTTTATAAAATGCAAACTCAATAAAATGATAATTATTACGTAAACAATAGAAATACTAAATTGCACATAAAATGCACATCTCGAGTGACTTTGGTTGTATTTTTGTTTACAGCAAACGTCATTATACCTAGAGATAATTATTTTCAAGAAAATTACTTTCTGTTTTATTGCATGTACCGTTAAAATGAAAAAAAAGGGCTTAGGAAGAAAAGATCAACGAAGAAAATGAAAAATGAACCATGGTACGCTTACTGCAGGTTTGTTATTTTTTTGAGATGCACTGCGTTGATGCTGTGTAATTCTATCTAGCTATCTACATATCTACATATGTAATGTATTTTTATTGTTTCCGCATTATGAACTTTAATTCAACTTTGTTTTACGTAGTTATTGATATTTGTTTTTTGTTCGGTGTTGATGTTGGGTAGGTTGTACGTGGAATGTATGGAATGTACATTAAATAATTACGCAATAAACATCGTTTCAATTTTGGCGAATGTTTCGTATATTTCTTTAAAATATTATTCGTTCAATCGAAAATACTGTTTTTGCATGAATCTATTAAATAAACGAAGTAACCAGTTTCATGTCTGAATAATTTTTCAAGAAATATATGTAGGTTAGGAAATCCGTAGTTTTTGAAACTTGCCACGAAAATTTATAAATCAATCCCCTACGGACTAACCTTTCAAAATTACAGATCAACTTGAAGCTTACAATATTTCAGCTTTTGGGGATGCGAGCTTAAACATATTGTGTGTGTGTAGTATCAAAACCATGTACAGGATTGTTCCAAGAGAAGGAGGGGGTTACTGTGGTAAAATATATCTTGATGTGTGTATGTTTGGCAATCAATGTATTAAAAGAGTAATGCCAGTTTTCAAGAACAAAGACAACATTGTTTCGACTTCAACGCATTAAGATTCTGAAGTACAAGGTTCCATAGTACACAAATTGGCAAAAAAAATCGATTATTTTTGCCATTTTAGCCTGATTTTCTATGTCATATTGTAAATGAAAAACAGACTATTACAGTCTATCAATCAACGGTCAGCGGATGATGGGGGGAATATCGAAAAAATCCGTTTTGGGATCCTAGAAGACCATTAAAAAGATTCTTAGCCATGTCAGATATTTATTTTCATCTTGCTTCTTCCGAACATTAAAATTATCAACTGCGCTCGATACCGACCAAAATCACTCCAATTCGGTCAATCGGCTCAATTTGGTGGCGGATTAAATATATATTAGTGAGGATGAACTTGGGTCAAAATTTAATTATGCCCCAATTGGGGGAGGGGGTGCTGAAGGGTCAAAAGTGCAAAAATTACCCCTTCTTAAGCCAATTGATAGAGAATCAAAAGTTGTTTAAAATATCCAAAAATAAACTTCTCAAATCAATTGGAAGGCAATATATGAGGGTTTCCCCTTTTTGACATTAAAAAAGGGCTGTTCCTCCCCTATCTCCCGACCTTACTGAGCGAAGGAGCTGAAATTTTGTATGTACATTTAGTGGAGACTTTAGATATACCTTGGAAGGGGGGGGGGTCTTGACTTTTCAGCCCCATTTCACACCTTCATAGTCCCAATATGTGGTTTTTTGTTCATTTTTTATTTTTTGTGTTTGTACCTGGAATAACTCCACCACTAATTGAGCCAGGAAGTTAAAATTAACCATGTACATTCAGTATGGGGCCCTGGGTATGCCTTTTGGGGGACTCAACTTTTAGCTCTATTGCACCCACTCACAACTCTGAATGTATGGGTTTTTGGTCCATTTTTCTAATTCTAAGGGTTTGTTTCTCACATAATTTCCTTCCAAATTGGGCTAGAAATTTTTAATTTGGTATGTCCCGTTTGTAGGGACCCTTAAGGTTCCTTTTGAGGATTTTTCCTGCAATGTTTTTTTTTCAATTCTCATGATTGTAATATGTCACGAAAATTAGGCTGAAAAAGCATCGTTTTGCGATGTTTTTTTTTTTTTGGTTTCTGCACAGCTTGTAAAATTTCTTTTTCCGACATATGGTATGGTTCATTCATTGCGTCACAATTATGGAACAGTCCATGTTTTTCTATATCCAAAAATTGAGATGACGTTATCTCTTAAACGAGAGTCGTTTCATTTCGTTTTGTTCCATTTCCAAACCTTTGCAAAATTTTGCAAAAAATTTCCAAAATTACACTTTGCAAAAGATTGTAAAACTTCGTAAAATATTGCTAAACTGGAAAAACATCGCGAAAGTTTGAACGATTCTGCAAAAGTTTGCAAAACATCACAGAATCTTGCATAACGTAGCAAAAAATTACAAAAGATTGCGAAAAAATGCACTTTGTAAATGGTGACAAAAGTTTGCGAAAATAATATTTCACAAAAGATTACAAGTATCGCAACAATTTGCAAAATTTTTCAAAAATTCGTAAAAATTGCAAAACTTTGTTTAAAAAAATTGCAAAAATTACAAAACTTTGCAAAAATTGCAGAACTTTGCAAAAAATTTTAAAATATTGCAAAACTTTGCAAAAAAATTGTACTTTGCAAAACATTGCTAAACTTACAAAACTTTTCAAAAGTTTGCAAGAACTTGTTTTTCACAAAACATTGCAAAACTTATCAAAACTTTTCAAAAGTTTGCAAGAAATTGTACTTCACAAAACATTGCAAACTTTGCAGAATATTGCAAAACATTGCAAATCTTCGCGTCTGAATCCTCAAATCAAACCTTGGGTTTTAAATAAGAAAAAAAACCACTGATTTCAAATCCTAAAGGGCCTCCCAGTGAAGGAGGCCACGATCAAAACTCCCTTTTATCTATGCCTAATGAAAGCTACTCGTACAAAGTTAAGAACTGACAAATGTAAAATTTACTTCACTGATCAAATCAAATCAATAAATTTTCCATAACACTTTGAGGAAATAAAAAATTTAAACATCTGTTAAGTTTAGAATTTTTTTTATTATTACAGGTATATTCAAAAATTAAACCCATCAATATTTATTTCTTTGCATATAAAATGGCGGTAGCATTTTAAATGATGTTTTCAAAAAATCAAAATGTCACAATTGAAGTTTTCCAAAAATCTGCATCTTCTTCAACTTGCTTGTTCCTCTTTCTAATCACGATTATCAAAGTAGTGAACTTTTTGTACAATAGAAACTTAGTTGCATTATTCATATTTCATAATTTTAGTCATCTTATGCATTTTAATTGGAATTCTATTTTGGACAAATGAAATTTCCATTGTGAATCTTAAAAATAAAACGACTATTCGAACACACACAAAAAAATGTCATACACTTCGAATAAAAAAAAAAAAAAAAAAAAAAAAAAAAAAAAAAAAAAAAAACTCATAAAAAAAAAAAAAAAAAAAAAAAAAAAAAAAAAAAATGAGAAAAAAGGGCAGCACTATATTTAAGGGAACAACAAAGTAATATTTTTTGAAAGTAGGTACACACTATGTTCCACATTATACAATTGACCGCCACCAAGCACCATTTAAGGAAGAACCACCCTTATTCTTTGGCAGTTCTCATAATAAGCTCTATACTATTTAGTCTATTTTTCGAATTCGTTTCATTGTTCAATACACTCCGACGAAGTTGAACCTACAAAAGAAAGATTTTATCGTTACAAATGTGTATGTTTACTGTACAGCGAATTTCGTTCAATAATGGAAAGACATTGTTGTTGAGCTGTGAGAAAAAGTCAAAAACATCATCAAAGCTTTAATTCATCTGAAACTTTTAATCTCGCAAAATGCGTTCGAAGTAGATTCACCCTCTAGCAATGAAATTCCCGGTACAGGAAGAAAATGCTGCATAGAGAAGGCCCGTTGATTCAAATGAGGGTAAGTCAATATTTACTTTCGCAAGTAGATGCTTCGAGCAGCGGATATGTCACGTACAACCACTATAGTCTCCCCTGAACACGACATTACACCGTCCCAATGTAAATTCATTTTCTCTACCATTTTCACGTCGTCGATGTCTGGTCGATCATCTTAAAATTTTATACCTAATTTTTATATCACTTATTATTAAAAAAAAAAAAAAAAAAAAAAAAAAAAAAAAAAAAAAAAACCTTTTTAAAAAAAAATTTTTTTTTTTTTTTTTAAAAAAAAAAAAAAAAAAAAAAAAACAACAACAAACAAGAAAGCTATTTACAAAAAGATTTTTATTATTTTCTTTACTCTTAATTGAAGTTCAAAATTCACGCGGTTCTAAATGAAAATATTTAACAAGTTTATATTTTTAGAGCCAGCTCGGTAAATTTTTACATATTTCAAGCAAACTACGAAAAGCTTTTTAAGTGTAGGTTCGCCTTGATATAAGAGGACAAAATTATCTTAAAAATTTTTAATGAGTACGCCCAACTTGGTAAGATGTTAAAAAGCTTTTACGAATAAAATATTATTGTAAGTTTCCCCATCACTGTTCTCTGTATACAAATATACCTACCTGCTGGTGACTCGTTTGGTGGAATTTTTGGTCAAAGGAAACGAACATTTCCGAATAAACTTTTCAATTCTAATAGCTCAAATTTCGAGCGAACGCCGATTTTTTTTTCTTCCTCAAGTAGGTATATCTACATCTGTATACACAACTTAAAACGGTATTTCATTTTATTTTTTTATGCCGATACACGTAATAAAACCCTTTCAGCAAAGATCAATTTTTATATTGAAGTCATTTTTGCATCAAGCAGAGTCTTCGTTAGATTAGAAATCTCGAAAAAAAATAATAATAATAATTTTTCTTATAAGTATTCCATTAAAGAGAACGTAGTATAATGGTGCATTAAAAGAAAAATCTGATAATACGAAAGGTAAAGCGGGGGTAAAGTAATCGCCAAGTGTGATAGATTTTTTATTTATACACCTTTCTTTGCCTTCGCGTTTGATCGACTTTGCCTTAAATTCAATTTTCTATGTGGATAGATTTTTCATCAACGGTTCGAGTTTTTTTTTCCTCCCTTTACTACCTATATAAATTGAGAATTTCGAAGGTCTAGATTTTTATGAGAAATCCTTCACAAATCATAATAGAAAGTAAATATTACAGCAACTTTTTTTCAAAAATGAGTCATGATATAGCATTCTTTATCCGAAAATAGTGTCATGTTAGTTTTGGAGAAGTGAAAATAGGTACGTATGTAAGAAATGCTCCAACGTAAGAGGAAATTTTACTTTTCGACGTTTTATTTTTCTCCATTTCCAAGTTTCAAAATGGCAAAAAAAATATTTACGACCTTTTTATTTATTATATATTTTCTATACCGCGTTCGTGTATCATTCATTTCATTTGGGTTTCTTATTGTACGATTGAATTTTCATTTTGCATGAATAAAAATGAAATAGGTCGACAGAAAGCTACAATATCTTATTAAAATATCACGACGAATTACGTATAGGTTTACTATCCGATTCAAACGTAGGTATTTTCAAATATAACGAATCAATGTAAGGAGAAAAAAAATGATATCCGAATGTTGTTGAAGGCACAAAAATGTCCTACGATATAGATTTCTTTCAAACGTAAATACCAATTTCTTATTATTTTGGATATTTTTTTTTTTTAGTAGTTGGTTTCGTCAAAAGAAAGACTCAATTAAAATATAATCATCATTGATTAATTCGCTCGCGTAAGTTTTTCAAATTTTGAAAGAAGTGGGCTTAATTAATTGGTCTAAAGATGGGCGAAAATACGCTTACAAATATTTTCGCAAATTATATTGATTATACAACATTTTAGGACTTCAAGCTGTTCATTTCATTAAAATAAATGAAATATACTGAATGTTAAAAAATGGAAAAATCATCAATTTTTAAGAAAAAAATTGATAAATTTCAAAATTTTACATTTTTTTCTTCATTATGAAGCAACTTTTATGGGTTTGTATTCACGCCATTGAGTGAACGGTGTACTACTACTCATTTTTAAATTTTTAATGGAGAACGCATAATAACTTGTTCAGAAGTTATTCACAAAAAACTGAAAAAATTGAAAATTTTCAAGTAAATTTTTTTATACGCATATCGTCACAGTTTGCAAACCACTTCATCCCCACTTTTAATTTTTTTTACCATATTAGCTCACTTATATTGCTTATTTTGAGGCGTAATAGATTTTGCTTCTCTCACATTTACCTTCAAAATGATATGTTTTTTCACCGTATAAATGCAACCCTTAGGGTTACCACCCTAACCACTAAGTTGAAAGATCGTCTCCTGCTCATTATAAAAATTTTTAATGAGGTGCTCAGTTGCTCATCACAGCTTTATTAATAGTTATTCACAAAAATTAAAAAAGTTACAAATTTTTAACATGTTTTTTTGTATTTATTTTGTCATATTTTACGAACCACGTCACTCCCACTCCTAATTTTTATGCCACACATACTCGAGAGTATACACTATGTTTTAGAGCAAATCGCGAATTTTGATCAATATTAATTTTTTTTCTATGAAGTTTCAAAGTAAATGGCAGGTTTGGGTGAAAATGAAATTTTGAAAAAAGCATATCTCAGCCCCTTGGATTTTTTGAGTATGCTAACCAGTATACATCCCTTGGTATAAAGATGGCGAGGCTAATGGGGAACATCCGGTATGTGAGTGGGAATGACCTTGGGTTAAAATTCAATTAACGGGGGTGCTGAAGTGCCAAAGTTACAAAAAATTGTTCATTTTTAAACCAATCGATACGAATACAATAGTTGAATACATATTCAAAAATCAACTTCCTACGTTAGAATTTTCGTTTTTTTTTTTACCTTGAAAAAAGACTATTGAGTGCTTATCTACCCTCTGAATTGAGGTTGAAGGTTGAAATTTTTCATGTACTCGTACATTTAGTAAAACCTCTAAACGTGCATTTTGGGAGCTTCGAATTTTTAGCCCCATTACACCACTCCACAACCGTAAAAATGTAGTTTTTCGCTCGGTTTTCTCAGCCATTTGAGTGTAAGCTGAATCAACTAAAAGCACTTAAATCGAAACACAATAATGAGAAAAAAATACAATAACACTCGAGTCAAATTAAATTAGAGCAAAAAATGACAAAATAACGGAAAAATTTACGACTAAATTGTTTTGCAGAATTGTAGATCACCACTATGGTGGGCCACATTTTGCTTTTTTTGTAAATCTGCATGCGGCAGGGTGACCATAGCTGCGAAAAGTCCTTAAAAGGACGAGGTAAAAATTTTAGCCTCATAGCTCAGTTTTTTAAACTTAAAAAGCCCGCTTAAAGTTCGTAAATTTTCAAAAATTCTCAGAAAATTGAAAAAAAAAACGTTTTTTTGAAAATTATAAAAAAGTTGAATTATAACACTATTTTTGATCTAAAATGATCATTGGCGGTATTTTTTCATCATTATCTAATTTTTTACGGATTTTCAAAAAAGTCATTTTTTACGATTTTTACGATTTAATGAAAAAACTAGGAAGGAAATTTTTTTATAAACGCCCCCCCCCCCCCCCCGAAATTGATGCGGGACCATCAATTTCACACGAATAAATTCAATATTTCATTTTTACCCCCCCTCCTCGCTCCGTCATAATCAATTTTTCAGAGCCTCTCAAAACGGTGGAGGTCATAATAGTTACGAAATGACTTTTCAAAATGACGTGGTAAAAATTTCAGCTCTACAAACTCTATTTTTTCAATTTTTCTAAACTGACTCAAAATTTAAAAATTTTTCAAAAATCGAAGGAAAAGTATTTTTGGAATTTTTTTTACAAAAATGGAATTTTTACACTCATTTAAAATCAATTTAATCGTTGGTAAAAAGTTTTTACCATTACTCCTGTTTTTAGAAATTTTTTTTAAATGTTACATTTTGCGTTTTTCCACGATTTTCTGCAAAACTTTGACGTAAATATAGTAATTACTTTAACATGAGGTAACATAGCATTTAGTCCATGCAATTTATTTAGGTACTGAAAGAGTATTGAGCCCGCGTGTCTACGAACGTTGGCCACTGGCTCTCGCCACACGATTCAAATATCACGCGGAACATCACGTTAGCGCATAACGCGTACTTCTAAAACTCATTTTAAATTGTTTCAATCGATTTTCGAAAAAAATATGTAATAACATTTTTTTTTGGAAATTTGACCAGCTATATTTTTTGATTCGTTTTTTTTTCTCTATATTGCGTTTAGGAATAAAGTTGGGCAAAGTTATTGGTAAAAGAACCTGTTTTTGTGGCACAAATGAGGTTATTGAAGGAGAGGCAGGAGCTTGGAAATGTTTTTTCGGGAGTGGTGATCTACAATTTTGTGAAAAAAATATTGACCATAAATTTTTCCGTCTTTTGATGATAATTTGACTGGATAACTCGTATCAATGTAAAAACATATCGATTTGCAATTTTCTATGTATAAAAACTGATTTTATTTTTATTTTTCAAGTATGTAATTTCCTGAACATGATGTTTATTTCGCGATCGAAAAATAATAAGTCTGACACGAAAGCATTATACCTTTCATCTATGGCACGTGTTAGCGAACTCAGTCTTTTTATAATCTATTGTTTTACTCTAATACGTGTAACTTTCAATGCGAAGTTTTTTTTTTTTTTTAAAATAAAAACTTATAGAAGCGATGGTAGGTACTTATCATGGCGCGACGACGTGTTCAACAGTTCACTGCTCGCATTAGGGTCATTATTTCAAATAATGTACAAGGGGCTGGTAAAGGTTGTCGGTACTAAATGGTTCAAACACCATTGAGAATACACATAATTGGACGTAATTAAATTTACCCATCGTTTTGATCAGTTGCTGTAGAGGGAAAAAAGTTGTACAGTTTGTAATAAATAATGTCAAATACGCTCTCATTAAACTTAACGTTATTCAGTTCTTGGTAACTTTATAATATACTTATAAATATAGAGGCAATCTTAGAATTAGAAATTTTACGCAAAATCATTTCACTATTTTGTTGTAAAATTTACAAGAAGAACAACATTCATATTGAAATACATAACGATCATGATGCTTTTCGTACAACATAAAGTGGTACATGCGACACTTCTGTTTGAAATTTAAATTAATCGAATAATGTATTCAGAAGAGATTACCTCCTTTCGTAATTGGGACAAAAAACCACCCTCACTCGCCTGTAAAACATTTCCTATACTTTCTCATACGACTTTATAATACAGCAAACAATTTCTGCCGCAGAATCCTGTACGAGTAAATTTTTAAACTAACTAATTCCCAAATGGAATAATAAGTATTTAAAAAGTTGGATCGTTTATTCGTACGTAGGTAGATCTTATAATAAGTATACATACAACAACGTATTAGGTATGTAGATGTACATTTTTGCACGAGTATCTGGTTAAGTGTATAAGCGGGAGTACATTACCAAGAGTAGAATTTCGATTCTATAAACTTGATATATCAATGAACTTTCGCATGAACAATTCTATTCGATTTGTTTACATCGCAGATGTAAACGTGTCATAGACAACAATGTAAAATTTTTTCTTTCAAACATACGAATTGATTTCAGTTCGGTATGCTTTGTGAAGATAAAATACCGGAAAAACGTCAAGTTTATTTTACAAAATACTCGCTTACAAATGCTGGTTTTCGTATTACTCGATGTGATAAGAATCAAAAATTGCGTTCACAATATCTACTATGATATAAGTCAAACTATTCCATGCTAAGAATAATTTTATCCAGTTTATAATAGAAATACCTGCATGCAATTTTGTTCTCCATATCCATATTATTAAATTAGAAATCGAAAATCGTATATTTGAAAGTTTCAGGAAAATACTACGGAATATATTCGCTATAAGTATGCAACATGCTCAATTTTTGTACAATACAGAGCCATCAAAAGGAGGAAGGGGAGGGTATAGTACAACGTTCTCGGGCTTGAAGTATTTTCAGGCCTTTTATAAGGAAAGATAGAGGTAAAAAAATCAAGATATTTACAACGAAAGATGTACAACAGACGATTTCACGAAATAAAATTCAGTACAGAGGAGCAGAGTTTGGGAAAATTTCAATCAGGGACTAGATTGATTTTTCATGAAGAAATGTGAAGTTCCACTGCTCATAAGAATGGCAGGGATTCATTATTGTGAAGTTAAAATATGCTTAAAAGCAGACTATTTCATGAAAAATATACCTGGATGATGAGAGACCATCTGGCATATGAATAAGGTCGATGTTCTGTAGAAAAGTATGTAGTTTTATTGATTGCGAAGATGATGATGAAGAGAGATTTACTGTTTTGAGATGAAAAAACATGCTATTTCTTGAAAAAAGTTTCATAATAATGGCAGGAGCAATTTTAGACAGGATTGATTATCGGTGGAAAAATGAAGAATTCTACTGACTGTCGAAATGGAGTGGAGAAGAACGTTCGCTCTGCAGAAGGAAGTCTGGATGATTGGAGGAAGAGGAGGCGAGGCGAGGCCAATTTCAGATACGCTAGAATTGATTTTTTCATGGAAAGGTGCGAAGTAAGTTATTTCATGAAAAAATGTCATTATTATAGAAGAAGAGAGGGAGGGAGAAGAAGAGAACGAGTTCATTCGTGAGTAAATTTCTTTTACCACCTTGAAAAATGTATCCATAATTAACATTTTTGACACCTAGGTATAAAAATATTTTAATTTTTCAATATCCTGTTTTTTGCAGAGATGGATTTTTTCAACAAAAAAAAAACATAGTAGGCCTACTCTTTGCACGCAAAGAGCAAACATCGAAATAATGTAGGTTTCGATACTTTAAACGTAGTTGTACAATTTTAACATCGAAAGATGTTTAATAGCGCATCCTACAGTTGACCATCAACAGTAGGCTATCAAAATCCAGATTGCTCAGATTTTGATGGCCTGAATGTTGATGGTAATAGCAATGGTGGTCAACTGTTCGAGGCTGTTAATATCTGGATCAAATGTTATGAAACAAAACACTTAACATTTTTTTTATAACACTCAACCTTTTTTGTCAAACATAACTTCAGTGCTAACGGTTCAGATTTATCAACACTTAATCATTAGGAGATGATGGTCAACAGTGGACTGTCAAAAGTTGATCAACTATAGTGGACTTTCAACATTAGCATTATCCATCGACATTTGATGGCCAACTGTGGACTGTGAAGATTTGACTGTCAATAGTGGACCATCAATATGCAGACTACCAGTCTACCAACATCTTGGACGTAAACTTGAATGTTAGTGTAGCCAAAAAATAAAGAACGAGGGAGTTAAATAAAAGCCCACAAAATTTTTGGCCAGGAGAAAAAATTAAATTTATGGGTAAGGCGGTGAAAATAAACGAATACTTTAAATTCTTTAAATTTTATTAGGTGAAAATGCAAGTGGTATTCAAAACCGATGCATCGCAACTAGCAAGCAGGAACGTAGCGAAGCCAACTTCCAGGGGGGGGGGGTGAAAATGAAAAATTTTCAAACCAAAATCTACTATTTTTACCAACTTTTCAACTTTTTTTGCAAAGTGAAATACCTGCCTTCTGTGGTGTAAAAAGTACTAATTTTGAGTCCCAAGTTCACAAAATGCAAAATTTCGAAAAAAGTAGAATTTTTAGTACTTTGCATTTTTAGAAGCTTTAAATTCATATTGGTTAGTTTGTCAAATTGGAAAAAAACAAAAGAAATAGTAGTTATATGTGCCTGAGCGAAGTGAGGGCGAAATTTTGAAAAAAATTGTTTTTTTTTTGACATTAAAATTGTGTTTTTGGGAGTTTTAAATTCATATTGGTAAATTAGTGTAACTGGTACAATTTTTCCATTTTTTTTCGACCAATTCTTCACCAACTTTTCACAATTTGAAAGTTTTTTTTTACCAACTTTCTCAGCTGACTGGGAGGTGATGCTCCCCTCTCCCGCCAGCAACGTACCTGTTCTGAAGTCGTCCGCTTGTCGATTGCATGATATTGTTTACCTTTATAACTCGAGGATAAGATGTTTTAAAGTGGGTGACAGGGGAAAGAGAATATGACTAAAATGTCAAACTTTTGTTGCGATTGTGTTGTTCCATGTGGCCCAAAATGCTCATCTTGAAGAAATTGTTTTCTTCAGCGGGTACAGTAAATTTTTTAATTTTTTCTGTTTGGTGTCTTAGGTGGGCCAGAGCTAGCTTACCCAGCCCAACCGCCGGTTATGTCCCTGGTTCCAGCAAAAATACAAATTTCATCTGAAGTGACATAATTTTTAAAAAAATTGTGATTTCTTTTTAGCATTAAAAGTTTTGAGAGTAAAGTTTCTCGGAATTTTGTTTTTTTTATAACATTCAACTGTTTTGTCGAACATAATCCAACTGTTGAAGATTCCAATGTTGACAGCCCAGAACAGTTGACCATCAATGCCGAGGCCATCAAAATCTGAACAATGTGGATTTCGATGGTTCATTGTTGATGGTCAACTGTCGATAGTCCATTGTTGACGGTTAGCTGTAAAATGCACTATTAAACATCTTTCGATGTTAATTATTGAGAAAGAGGCTTCAGGCATCATACTTATCTTTAAGCCTAAACTTTCTTTCGATAGGCCAAGTGGCCTGATTCATTTAATTTACTGAGCGGCTCACGGATCTAGGCATCAAAATTTACATAAAACACATTGAAATAAACTTAGAGTAAAGGTATATTTTATTTCATTTTGGCTTTAAAAATTACGCGAGATAACAAATTTTGTACGATTGAAAATTTCGAAAATATAAAATTTTTAATTCAGTTAGAAATATTGAAATACAATAATTTTGCGTCAACCTGACACTGTTGCGAGTATTTTTTACACATATGTATTGGCTTAAGTACTACTCGATAAATTTTCAATTTACATTTTTACCACATGAAACATTCATTTGACTCGAATTTTTATTGATTTCGATAAATGCTAAAAAAATTTTATTTGATTATTAATTCGCGCGCTAACGAGCTATACAACTGGAAAATATTCATCGGAGCGACACGAACGGAAACTCGGTTGTATTTAAATTTTCGCAGCACTAGCAAAGAAAGGAAAAATTAAAGATGATGGGACAATTTTCCCGATAACTTTTTGCACATCGACGTATTCGAAAGTGGATAAAAATTTCGGAAGATTATGTTGCGGTATATTTAATTTTTCCTGGTGGACGTCGCGCAAGCCACACACTTAACAAAATATTTCTCAACAAACAAGAAAAACTTTTTCGCTGACGTATCTCTCTACCTACGTATGTTGAAAAATATATACATATTTTATTCGTGTTGCGTGAGTTGAAATATTCGTCGGTGCGACTCGTTTTATATTTTGAAATTCACCCTTGCGTTTCTTCCATCATTTTCAAAGATAAATTAAATTTATTTGTACGAAAGTTAGCGTAGTTTTACAACTAGGCATGTACGTATTCAACTCGAGCAGTTGTAATCTTTGAAAACTACACACTACACACAATAAGAGAGCAGCTAGCATCACACCTTATAACATTCCACATGTGCTGCTGTGAGAAAAATTGCATTTCTTTTCACGTTACAGCACAGGTTAGAATTTTGACTGCGACGCAATGCCTATAGTATGGTGGGTACATATATTTTCCGAATATAAATATGGAATCCGGTACAATGAAATTTTCCGTTATGTTGAGGTGCTCTTTATCATCGCGGGTCTGGTGGAGACTTGGAAAAAAAAAAAAAAAACTTGAATGGGAAAATTTTACAGAAGATGTAATTTTGTCCCTATTCATTCTGCTTTGGTTGTGAACAATAAAAGGCGGCCGTCCTCGTTGAAATATAAAATGTTGAAAGGTACGACATAAAAAGGGGAAACGAATTCGCCCGGCGAAGTTTAATTACAACTCGTTGGCATTACTAGAAATCCGCCGATGTAACGAAATAGCACACTTTTCGTTTTATTTACACTATATATTCACCCGTGCTTCCACAGACTAATTCCTAGCATTTCCTCGTACACTTCAAAAATGTTATTACCTATTTTGTGAGCAATGGTATATACGCGTAGTATACTAGTGTACGATTCCCTGTGGAGTGCTCTTGTGTACGCGGATTTTATACACCGCTCAGACATCTTTTAAATGCATCTTGTTCATTTTCGCGTTCGTTTTACGACCAAAAACGAAAATTCGACTTCATTAAAACCGAACAAATGCACCTAAAGGCTGATACAATTACATATTTATCAAGACTGGTTTCAATAAAATTTAGATAATATAAGTACCCACATACGTGAACACATAATGGCGCATTTTGCTTACGCTAGCACCTAATCATTCTATTATCAGATTTCATTATCTGAAAAGGTGCAAACAACTTTCATTATTTGCCTTAATTTTCAGTAATTACCTACGTATACGTAGATATCTTTAGATTTTTACCCTTCTTTTTGAACAACATTTTAACGCCTTTGTTTACACGAATACACCATAAAGTTTGCAGATTATTTTTGATATAAGTAATTAATTGAAGATTTAAGCTAATATTGTGCGATTAGATATAATTTTCGGATAATAATTATATTTTGTATTGTGTACTTGATGGAAAAAAATTATCCAAATTGATTGAATTACCAAGCGATGCTGAATCAAATTCAATAAGTTGTTATGTCAAAAGGTTGATTAATAAAATGCAGTTTTCTTCTCTGATAATGAAGCAAAACACATTGTAAGCATCTAGTTTACCAACATGCCAATTTTGAATTTCTAACGAATGTCAATTTCAATAGGCTGTGGGCCAAATTTTGCTTGTTTTATGAATCTGCAAACGGTGCGGTTTCATTAGTTGAGAAAAGACCTCGAAATAATGTGGTAACATTCCAGCTTTCTAACTTAATTTTTTCAACTTGAAAAATTGACTCGAAGTTTGCTAATTTTCAAAAATTGTAAGAAATTGAAAAAAAAAATTATTTGAAAATTTTTTCCAACAATAGAATTATTACTTACGCATGCTTAAATTATAATTACGTTGGAAATTTACGCCATTTCCTTTTTGACATGAATATGTCTGAGGGATGAGGGTCATTTTCTGAAAACATGACGTTTTTGATGTTACATTTTAAAGATGGAGTTTTTGATCATACATTCAAAAAATTGAAAAAGATTGAAAAATTAAAAATTAAAAAAATTAAAAAATAATCAGAATGATTAAAAAATAACAAATATTAATTGAGAAATTAAAAAATTTTTAAAATTTAAAATAAATAAAATTTAATAAAACAATAAAAAATAAAAAAATGTTTAAAATAAAAAAAATTAAATCAAATGTCAAAATGGAGCGAAGAAAAAACATTTTTGGTTTGAAGTTTTGGATCAAAAATTCAGGATGAAAAATTATTACGATTGATTTTCACACTTCATGTTAAAATGTTGTTTAGAATTTTTTTCTCAGAGAGAAAAAACTACCTAAATTTTTTCAGAAGTGTTGAAAAATTTTACTTTTTGATTTTCTTTACAATGTTTTGAAAAACTAAAGGAATTTTTTTCTGATTAACGCCCTCCTGAAATGGATGCAGGACGTCGATAATTTTTCAGGGGTACTTTAAGAATGGATTTCCGTGTTTTTTCATGAATTTTTTGGCATAATTTATTTCTGTTTTTAGTCTGATTTTCTATATCATATTATCAATGAAAACCTGCTTAATACAGTACATCGACTAACGGCGGACGAGGAATGGAATATCAACAAAATCCGTTTTGGGGTCCTAGAAGATGTCAGATATTTATTTTTAGTTTTATCCCCCCCCCACCACACACACACGCACACATTAAAATTATTTACTTCGCTCGATATCGACCAAAATCGCTCCAATTCGGTCAATTAGCTCTGTTTGGCGGCGGATTACACATCGGCCAAAATTCAGTTACGCCCCAATTTGGGCAAGGGGGTACTGAAGGGTCAAAAGAGTGAAAATTTCCTCTTTTTAAGCCATTTGATAGAGAATCAAAAGTAATATAATTCGCCCTTTTTTTACCTTGAAAAAGGGCTGTTCCTCCCTTATCTCCCCACCAAATTCAGCAAGGATGTTGAAATTTGATATGTACATTTAGTTAAAGCTCACTGAGTTGAAGTTGCTCTCCCGTTTGTTTAAAATGTTTTTAATAAAGTGCTTATAATAGCTTTTTTAAAAGTTATTTACAGGAAACTAGAAAAAATTACAAATTTTCAATAATGTTTTTTTGTATTTATTTTGTCATATTTTACGAACCACTTCAACTCCATTCTTGATTTTTATACCACACGTTCTCGAGGATATATACTGTGTTTTAGGTCAAACAGCGAATTATTATCGTTATACTTTTTTCCTATGAATTTTCAAAGTGAAGGACAGGTTTGGGCAAAAATGAAATTTTGGAAATAGCACATTTCGACCCCTTAGATTTTTTGGGTATGCTAACCATTATACATGTAAGTCTAATGAGTTGACCAATCACTGGTATAAGGGAAGAGAAGTTAATGCAAACACCCGGTATGGGGATAAAATTCGGCATATAAGTTTAGTGAACAGTCTTGAGGTGCTTTTTGCTGGTTTACACATTTCAGTCTGCTAGAATTCCTTAGCAGCGCCAAAAAGTGAATTTCTTAATCGTTTTTATTAGTTTTCAAGAAGAGTATCGCTTGAGTTTTCATCCAAATTGCGCTGAAGAGTTGAAAATTGGTAAGTACTTGGATGCAATATCGATCTCAGATGTGTCTAGGTGGTTTTGATTTGGATTTTTAACCGTTTTATAGTGTTTTTCGAGTAGGTTCTCTATTTAAATATCTCTCAAATTTATAAATTGAAGGGCTTAAATTTAGTTTGTAGATTTAGTACATATTCTGCATGTGCGTTTCCTTCTCCTCGATGACTAAAATCAATTATTCGGTTCTGCAACCTACAAAGATCAAATTCGCTGACATTCAGCCAGTAAGCTTATATTGGCATTGGAGTAAATGTACGAATATTAAATACGTTTGGGAACGACTTCGAGTCAAAATTCAATAAGATTAGAAAATAAATAAGGAACTAAATGCCGTATAACATATCAAAAAATCAGTTTCATCGCACAAATTCAAAATAATTTGAAAAAATATTTGTAAATTTATGTCTTTAAACTGCAAAAATGACTTTCAGCTGCATACTTTCCTCTTTTCTGCTGTAATTTGATAGATCACCACCGCTTATTTTCTATTGAATATAATCATGCCAAAAAGATGTGTCTAGACAGTCTATTGAAAATTAGATATCTTTGTAGGTACTAAACAAAATATCAAACAAAGTCGACAAGTTGAAATTTTTCATGTACTTTCGTGTAAGCAGTGTTTCATTTTACAGCAATATTTTCAAACTAAAGGTGATGAACAGCACCTGAAATAACACCCTGTGCGAAAAAGCATTCGAATATCATTTCATTAAACTTTTGGAGCTTAACTACAGCTAGTTGTTGAGCAGGGGAAAAAACTTTAGCAAAGTTGCCTGATGCCTGCGTTACCGTTGAAGAGATTAAAAAAGAAAGCCAGGAAGAAATAAAAGAAAAAATGCAGTCTAATTACCTAACTCCTGAAATGAAACCGTGTTCAAGAGCGGTAGTTAGCATATAGGGTAGATTTGAATGAATAAAACATTTTTCCTGTTAACATGTACGTACGTAGGTAATGTAGCTGGGTAGTGAGTACACAGTAGCCAGAAAAGATCAAGGAAAGGAAATTGAGAAAAAAAAGAACTAACAATGTACACAGCTGCATATGAAAAACCTATACTGAAACACTATTACTATACTTACTCTACAGTTACTCTCAAGTATAAAATGTTGTTTTCGGTTCGTATAGTTTTGTGAAATTATGTAAAAACAGTGAACTTTTAGCGAAAAAAATATTTAAAAAATGAAACTTATACAATTACAGCGTATAAATTCATCATATTGTTCAACTTTCATCAACTCTATGAAGTTCGCCAGTCGCGGTAGAAATAATGGAAACGTGGCATTTGCGAGTTTTATTCTAAAAAACCATAATACCCTTTCATTCCATTAAAAATAGCACATTCGGAGTTGACTTGAAATAACTAGCTTTCACATCAATCTACTATATGGCTGAAGGGTAGGTCCCTCTACCTAGCTATCTACCATATCAAAATGTTATAAAGGTATCAATTTTATTGATATTATTATTTTCATTTTCAAACCCGATATAAAAATACGAGGATTTTCTTCGCGAGCTCACAGGAATCATGTAATTGATAATATTATCTACTAAAAATTTTTTTTTAAATGCAAAAAATATTTATACTACCATCAAAAAAAATTTTGAGCCCACGATCATGCAAGCCTGGTAGTTTGTTTTCATCTTCAGAGCGAGTTGTTTAGAAACCAGGACAGAAGGATATCACAAGTAAAATCCTGATTTTCGTAAAATATTATAATTATCTGAATTGAAAAAAAATATCGCGTTTCCTAATCAGTGGTTAGGGTAGTAAGTGGAATGGGGCTAAAAATGCGACACCACCAAAAGGCACATCTCGGACCTATACTAAATTTACATACCAAACTTCAACTTCCCGACTCAATTAAATGAAAGGCGGAAATATTTGCAAGGAAAAAACTCAAAAATAAGAAAAACCGACCAAAAAACTAAATTTTTGGATCTATGAGGGGGTGCACTGAGGCTGAAAAAGTTGAGACTCTTCAAAGGCACATCTAAGACCACTAAATGTACACATCAAATTTCACCTCTCTAGCTCAATCTGGAATACGAGGAACAAGCTCAAAACATAAGAAAACCCACCCAAAAAGCCACACTTCTGGGCTGTAAGGAAGCGCAATGAAGTTGTAAAATAGAGACTTCCAAAAGACACATCTATGACCCCCATGAAATCTACATACTAAATTTCAACTTCCCAGCTGAATTTGGAGGGAATGTAGGAGAGGAACAGCTCTTTTTCAAGGTTGAGAGTGGGGAGGAACAGTCTTTTACTTCACGTACGATCGGTATGATGCTGATTTTTTAATATATTATGCAACTTTGTATTGTCTAACAATTGGCTTAAAAGGAAACAATTTTGGCACTTTTGGCCTTCAGCACCTCCTCCCTCAATTTGGGCACAACTGTGTTTTGACTCGAGGTCATCCCCACTCCAGAATATGTGTAGTCCGTCGTCAAACGAAATCTAATCCCCAGACTTGATCAATTTTGGCCGGCATCGAGTTGAAAAAAAAATTTTTAGTGGGGGGGATGATGAATGAAAATTAAAATAAATACCTATGATTTTCTAGGACCCCAAAATTTATTTTTTTGATATTCCTCTCTCATCAGTCATAGGTTGATAGACAATAATAGCCTGATTTTTATTGAGAATATGAAATAGAAAATCAGGCTACAGATCACATCTTTTTTTAAAATTAATATTAAAGTATTAATTATAATTATTTTTTTTTATTTATATTAACTCACGAAATTTTTCAATTTTTTTTTGCTGATGATGGGATTCAAACCTGGGTCCTCTTGGGTACAAATCGACTTCTTTAATAATTTAGCTTCTGTGGCAGTTAGCATAAGAAGACCTAAAGGACATTAACCACTTCATTTTTTGATGCTGACAATGATGTGACATTTACTTGACGAGATATTGGAACATTGATGGTACACTACTGACATAATAATGAAATGCTTCTGACTTGATTATGCCACTTATGTGACTTGGTAGTGGCGTGCTTCTGACAACCATGTAAAATCGATTTGATACTGTTGTGACATGTTTTTAATGCTGCGTGGACTTGACTCTATGAATGATATCTGACATGCTTTTGACTTGATTATGACACTAATGTGACTTAGGAGTGGCACACTTCTGACAACATTATGGCACCATTTTGATACAGTTTTGGCATGGTTCTGACATTATTCTGACACATTTTTGGTGTGATTTTGATACTACTTTGGCACATGTCTGATGCAATTGTGGACATATTTTCAGCGGTGTCAAAAATATGCCACAATTGTGTCAGAATAGTGTCAGAATGTAGTCATAATGTT
Source organism: Ferrisia virgata (assembly GCA_900060175.1). Classification (NCBI taxonomy): domain Eukaryota; kingdom Metazoa; phylum Arthropoda; class Insecta; order Hemiptera; family Pseudococcidae; genus Ferrisia; species Ferrisia virgata. The sequence goes on from FIZR01029705.1 coordinate 40,222, forward strand.
GTCAGAAGTGTGCCATTCCTAAGTCACATTAGTGTCATAATCAAGTCAAAAACACGTCAGATGTCATTCATATGGCATTAGTGCACTACCAAATCGAAGTTAAAAGTAGGCTACAACTGTGTCAAAAAGGTGTTATAACATTGTCAATAATATGCCACTACCAAGTCACAAGATGAAAGTCTGCCATT
>FIZR01029709.1:0-25924 GCA_900060175.1 Ferrisia virgata
TTTTTTTTTTTTTTTTTTTTTTTTTTTTTTTTTTTTTTTTTTCGTTTTTCTTTTCATTTTTATTCCTATCGAGAATTCGAGAGGGGGGCTTTTTTTTTCTTTTTTTTTTTTTTTTTTTTAGAAATTATCTTGTGTTCGTTTACGGGTATCTTGAAAAGAAAACGAGCCTTGAATGGTGAAATATACACCGCGAGTAGAAAGGTAGACGTGGTGTGTGGTTAAATTATTATTATTACTCAATGCGACACCTTAGGTTGAGAATTTGAGCATTTATATAGGTCGTGCCCAGGTTTTTTGAGATAGGTAGTCGAGTTAGTCTTGTATAATGAAGTTATCGAGGAGGCAGGATCGATGATAGTTGTGTAGTGCATGATATATACGTTACTAATGTACCTGCATAGGTACTCGATTGGCGTATTAATATTTATTTTATTTATTCTACTATAATAATGGTGTATGTTGTATGTATGTAGTACGTATTTAAACTTATGTAATACGGGAATAAGGTGTATGTACGGTAATTCTTCTATAATATGTAAATCGTATTTATGGAATTTGTCAGAGTAATAATGCTGATGGCGTATTCAATCTTCCTTAGGCACTGTTTTTTTTTTCCTTAAATTTAAATATCTAGACGAGTGTTTATATCTTCTTTTAGTTTGGTTTTAGAAGTTTTTCTCTTTTTTTCTCTTTTTTTTTTTTGCACGTTTAAAATTTGATTGCGATGGATTATAATTCAGTAAAAATTCGAGTGCAAAGAGAAGTAATTTGGAATCAATGTACGATGCTGTGTTTTGTCTGAGATCGTTGATGAATTTTTATTACGAGTTTGCTCACGAGAAATCAACGTCTTTGTTTTTGGATTTGCTGTAGGCACATTTTCAGATTAATTTTCGAACGTAATTGCGAATAATTTTCCATGGGTGGTGGAAATACTTAACCTAATCTAATTGATTTATTGGTTGAGAATTCGTGCTAAATTAATCTAAAAAATCGTCGAAATAGTCCGTTCAATTTAAATTGAGTCCCATCATCAGAATAAAAATGCAAATAACATGCTATGAACCAATGAAATTACTAGAAATGTACTCGACATTATATTTCTAGCAATGTGATTGGTTTATGACAATGATGTTTGTGTAGTGGTGAAGGATCAATTCAAATTGAACGTATTATATTAATTATTTGATCGAAAAAAAAAATTACTTTTAAAAACAAAACCGAGATATTAAACGAAGTCTACATTTGAAGATTTATTTATCTTTCTTTACTTCCTTTCTTTCCTTGGTTATCCAAAACATATAGATTTTTATCAAATTTAAGATTAGCATTGCATAATGTTATTTGTAGCGTGAGTCGAATGAAAATAGAACCAATACAAAGATCGGACTAACTTCACCAATAAAATCTATCAGTTATGTTTGAAACGTTTGAAAATTTTAGATAATGTTTTTTTTTTATTTATTTTGTTGGGAGGATCAACTAGTTATAGCTCATGTTATATAAATTTGTTGGCTGAGAAAATATGGCTGATTTTTTTTCTCATCGAATACCAATGGCATTGACTCTTCTTCACCTTGAAAATAGTATGGAAAAAAATTAGAAGAAAGATGAAATGGGATTTGAACGAAAAGGGAGATTTGTTGGGTAACTTTTTAATGTTTTTCAACACACGTGTAAATATGATTTGTGGGTTGACTGATCTGTAAATTTTCGAAGTTAGTTTTGCGAATGCAATGTACATAGCATTTTGTATGGTAGTAAAGATTATTTTATCATCGTGAAATGAAGAGTCAAAAGTCTTGAGTGACACAAGGAGATATGTAATTTTGAACGAATAACAAGGTGTTACTGTTTTCTAATAATCGTTTAATCACACACGCTGCTCCTTCTAATTTCACTACAAATACGACCGACGACGACGACGAAAATACTTGAAAAGATCAAATCAAAAACGTGCGAAATTATGGCACTTACACTCACACACTTACACGTAATATACTATATATAAAAAAATAATCAAACAACAAAGGAAAAAATTTCTTCTTTAAATCTGTTTTAAAAGTGACGTTTAATGTGTTTTTTTTTTTCTAGCGTAGAATGATTTTCTTTTCTGTTATTTCTTTTTTCCTTTTTTTTTCATTTTTTTTTTTTTTTTTTTTTTTTTTTACACCCCGGGTCTTTTTTTTTTTTTTTTTTTTTTTTTTTTTTAGCGTAAAAATATTTTTTTTTTTTTTTTTTTTTTTTTTCTTTTTTTTTTATTTTTTTTTTTTTTTTTTTTTTTTTTTTTTTTACAAATTGTTGCTATTCTTTTTGATGACACGACCGGGGCGACGCTTGCGTGTTTCAGATGTAATTATTTTTTTTCATAAAAATTTATTCTTTTTACAAATTAATCACTATAGAAGTTGGTATATTATTATAATAGAGACGACGTTTGAAAAGGTTAAACTCGCGCTTGACTTGATACCAAAGCGAAGTATACTACTTCACTCGATGAGAAAATTATAAGAAAAATAAGAGGAAAGAAACGAGATTGTATCTTATTGTAAAATTAAACCGAAATGGAGAATAATTAACTGCGATGTCGCGAGAAAAGTTATATTTTCCAATGGTTTTTTATGTATATACATATATATATATATATATATAAAAAGGAGAGAGAAAGAAAGGAAAAAAGTATCATCGGGTAGAAAAAAAACAACATAGAAAACAACACTATTTAATTAAATTTTTTCCGTTATAAACTGTTATCATTTTTAATGAAAATTCATTATGTTCACGATAAATAAGTGAAACGCTAGCTTTCTATTAAGGGATTCTTAATCCCAGCGGTGAGTGTCCGTTATCGTGTCTAAACATTGTTAGTTTGAAATTTTTTCGTTTTCCTTGTGTTTTATTTTACGTATTTTATTGACTCCACGTCCTTATTTGCTGGATAAAGTTGATTCTTGAGCTTTTCTTCCATTTTTCGTTTGATTTTTGAGCGATTTTCAAATTGTCCTTATATTTTGCAAAAAAAAAAAAAACAAAAACAAACAAAATGCTCTCTTGAAAGAAGTGTCTAATTATTATACCTACCGAGTAATTGTTTTATATTTTACTTAAATAATTTGAATGAATTTGCGATATTAATTTATTGTAATTTGTCAAGAAATCGTTATCAGTTCGACGAAATTATAAACTGATGTCAAATGTTGATCGAATGTTTCTCGACACAAATAGGTAAGGTACGTCTTTTAATGGTCGATTTTAAACTTCATGTACAGCAGCCTTCTGTGCGCTTCATTCACCTGACGGATGTCTCAATGACCTGCCTCAATTCATTTCCTTCTTACTCAAATAGAATTTGTTATTTATTTAGCAGATTGGTTTTTCTTTTAGCGACGAATGTGTGAGAATTAATAAAATATGTTGAAAAAGGAACTACCCAAAGTTCCACGAAAAAAGTACAGTTTAAATGAGACATCACGACCTACCGAAATTTTCAGCCTGTTTTTCTACGTCATATTGTCAATGAAAGTCCAGGCTGTTACAAAATCCGTTTTGGAGTCCTAGAAGACTATTAAGACTATTTTTGGCGATGTCAGATGTTTATTTTTATGTATTTTTTTCTCCCTGAAAGACTACAATCATTTACCCTGCTCGAAACTGGCCAAAATCGCGCCAACTCGGTCAGTAAACTCAATTTAGCATATATGAGTGCAGTGAGGACGACCTTGGGTCGTGATTCAGTTATGCCCAAATTTGGGAGAGGAGGTGCTGAGAGGTCGAAACCACCGAAATTATTCCTTTTTGAGCCCATCGATAGAAAATCCAAAGTTGTATAACCGACCCAAGGATCAGCCACCTGGGTCAATTAACAGGGGAAATATTGTTTTTTTTTCTCATTTTTGACCTTGAAAATAGGCAGTTCCTCCCCTATCTCCCCTCCAAATTGAACTACGAAGATGAAATTTCCTATAGTTTTGTTTTGGGGGTCTTGACTTTTCAGCCTCTTTGTATCCTTTCACAGCCCCAAAAATGTACTTTTTTTGCTCCGTTTTCCTTATTTTTGAAGTCTGTTCCTCGCATAGCTTTCCTTAGAATTGAGCTAGGAAGTTGAAATTCGGTATGTAAATTTAGTAGGGGTCCTAGATGTGCTTTTGGAGGTCTCGACTTTTCAGCCTCATGGCACCCCCTTACAACTTCGAAAAATTTAAATCAGGGCTGAAATAGTTGCCTAGTTTTGCCTAGCACAAACATCAAAGCAAGGTTAGTTTAAAAAAAATTGATTACCTTTTTTCGATTCTAGTCTTCTTTTGTTACTATTTACATGTTAAAAAAGTTACTTTGGTTAAAATCTATCCCTCAAAAGTTACGTTTTTCACATTCTTAACTAAAAATACCAGTTTTCAAATTAAAATTGTTTTTTTTTAAAATTTTTCTCGAAAAAATTGTCGCGTTTCCTTGAAAAATGTCCATTTTTAGACCACTCTTATTCTTGATACATATTTTGCAAAATTTTTGCCCTCACTTTGCTCGAACCGGCTGTGCCGTCTTAACATCATTTCAGTGTTCCTCCTTCCAACCAATTAATTAAGCAAGGTGGTGGGAGGTGGGTTAACTTTTCAAATATTCGCAGGCAGTTTTCTTCTTTGCTCCAAAAAAATGAAGTTTTTGGTTACTTTTTGGTCATATTTTTTGATCAAAGTTGGTTACTATGAGTTAACTATTTTTTTTTTTTGAAAATTTCAGTATGATACCTAGTAACAGTGCTGCCAACTTGGAAAATAGTTTTATGACTCTCAGTTGTGAAATTTTTCCAATGAAAAAGGATAATATTTTAAACTTTTATTGAATAATGACTTGGCAGCACTGCTATGCAAAACTATGCAGTTATTTCGGTCCAGATCCACTTCTCCAAGCTCAAAAAAAATTTTTGGGTCGGGATTTAACGTAACAGCACATTTAATTGCATGTTTTTGAAAAGTAAAAAATGTCGATTTTTGCCGTCTGTAGCTTTTTAATCCTGTGGTAGAGGGCCAAAAGTGGTCTCGCTCGGGTCGAACCGAAAATGTAATAGATGGACGCAGAAACTTGAATCGCATCTTTTTAGTTCTGTGATCAGGGTCCCCTACACCATTTTTGACAAAAATCTATGTTTTTTTCGAAAATAGCCCTACTTTTAGAATCCACAATTGCACTCTTCTTTGAGCCAAGAGTACCAAATTTTGTATGGTGGGTTTTCAACTGGAAGTCAACCATCTCCGTGAGTTTGGTCAAAATACCAGGGATGGATATGTTTTTTCTCATTCCACCCTAATAAACATGTTATGGAAGTCGTATTTATATTCTAAGTTTGAAATATTGGCTATTCTTTTTTTATTTTTATTTTTGTACGATTACGATTATAAACTTTTATGCGTATGTTTTATGCCAATTTTTTCCAAACTGATGATTACTATTCCTGTCATACAAATTTAACACCAGTAAAGTTAACTTACAATTGATATGGAGCAGTTTCAAAACCTGAAAAACAACTAATTTCTTTCTACGGTTCTAGATCATTTGGTAAATATTGAAAATGGATTCGCAAGAAAAATTTTCAGAACATCAAATTAGTCTTTAACAGGTGAAATTATAGGTACAGGGGTTTTTTGGCATGCTCTATCGATCTAACCTGGTTTCGTTTAAGTATATAGTGTCTCCTCGTGAGACACGAAGTACCTAGATTCATTTTTGCGCTAATTTTTTTTATGCCCCTCTCTAACGTCCCCGACTTGGCTGCACTTAGAATGATTTAGATAAAGTACCACGGTTCATTTTTTTTACTTCTTCAAAACGAGTCTGAATTATAATTTTTTTTGCTAAATCGAAAATACCATGCTACGTGAAAGAACGGGTTTCTGACATTACGATGGAATGGTTTTAAAATTTTCATCTTACACCCATAACTGGTACGAAATTTTTCGAAAAATCTCTTTTTTTTGGTCATTTTGCCAACGCGTTCCGATCGTGGTTCGTCCTGTTCTAATAAGTATATCTAAAATGAACGATGAAGATCGAGAAATAATTTTTTTTGGCTCTTTTAATCAAGAAAAAACAGAGGATAAGCTTTTACACTGAAAAATTTTTTGTTTTCGTGCACCTATCTGTATTTAGCTACTAAGCAAATGGCTTTGATCCTTAATTGTACTCTAGCTCCATCGTATGTACCTTTTTGATAATTTTCATCGTGTTCGATATTACCAGAAAAAGATGGTGAAAGTAAGGTAAACAAGATCTACTTTGCTCGTTACATATGTACCAGAGAATAGCGAGCATTAATTTAAATTTAATTTTCGAGACGTTGCACGTTATACCAGGTGGCTGTGCTATGAGGTGAATGATTTTTCAGGGTCTTACCATTCGGAGCTTAATCCGAAATAAAATTACATTTCTTCTTTCCATTAGGGCGCGTTGATTCTATTTGATGTTTCAAAAACGTATCGGCTATGTTGATTTTTGAAACAGACCAAAAGTCTGAAAGTGCGAGTGTATACGAACTACGGAGCTTTGCTGGTTGACGCGACGCGACGTGGCGCGGCTCGGTGTGGCCTGGCACATTTGAGAATATCACAGCATAAGCACAAGCACAAGCACAAGCACAGGCTCAGGCACAACAGCGCGATACGCTGAAAAAATGTGTACTGCGATAATAATGCCATTCTAACGAATCCGCAATGTTGGGAATATCGATAGGACGGCGATAAATTCTGAAAATACAATTTTGCGAAGAAAATGCACATTACAACGGCTCCGCGACGGCTGGCTGACAATATATTTAGTAATAAACTTAGCAGAGAATCAGTGAAATAAAGCGAAATGAATGAAAAAACAACGTATTAAGCGCAAAAATAAAGGCTCGCGTTCATTTACGCGGTCTACGAAGCGATCCGTGCTCAGTGCATGAACCGTGACCACTTGTCAGACCGCAGTGTGCGCGAGCCTTTTAGCGATACGCATATTTTAGCACAAAACTGAATTAATGATCTAACTCGAGAATAAATTTTTATTACTTTTTCAGACCTATGTATAAATAGATATTTGTATGTATAATATATCATCGAGTATAATTCCGTTTAGCTCGTAATTCTTTTGTGCTTTCCTCTTCTTTCCATCTATTTGAATCAACAACGATCGATGGATGCTATTCGTATATAATTTGTGGGTTACGCTTCATTGACGAATGACGGTAGAGTATAGAGATGCGCGTTCCGTATAATGAAAAGGTTACGGCTGGCCTGTGTGTAAAGTGCATGACACTAAGCTTTTTGACATTGAAAATGTGTGTCTTTATTTGTTGGACGTATTCCAATCATTCGATTTTCATACAGGATGTTCAGACTTGAAAGAAAAAAAATCAACCCCGTTCAACAAGTTATACGTAAATGGCCTTCTTTGCTCGCAAAACTAAACTGATGATGTTTCAAATCGATATAGATACGAATATAGATGTATGATGTACTTATAATGTGCACTCGACGGTACGTCTTCATCGCACTTGCCTCAATTACGTACAGATATATTTTTGTAGTTCCAAGTTACTCTATATGGTTCTTTTGATCATCTAGCTGGTACAAAAAAAAAGAGAAAAAAAAGTGCGAGAGGTTACTTATATATGTTTGAATTTCATTCAAAGGCATCTCCGTTTCTTTCATGGAAGGAATTTGCCACAAGACGAAATTTAAAGGCCAAATTTGAACAAATTTATCCGCTGTTGAACCCAGTAATAAACTATTCCATTGAGAAAAAAATTATTAATTTTATATTGTGTCGAAAATTGTGAAACGCATTTAATGAACACTCTCAACGCATACTTTTGGAATCGGTCAATGCACGAATAGTGATGACCCATTATTTTCATTTTCGAAAATTTTAGTTCTAAAAGTGAGTGAAAACAAAAGCAAGTTGAATGACAAAAAAAAAAAAAAAAAAAAAAAAAAAAACCGGTAACTAATGTACCGAGTGTTCAGCATTAACCTTGCATTTCTAATAGCAGCTGTAGGTCAACTCATTAAACTTACATGTATAATGGTTAGCATACGGAAGAAATCGAAGGGGCTGAGATATTCTAATTTCACTTTTACCCAAAACTGCCGTTCACATTGAAAATTTATGAAAAAAAAATTAATAATGATAAAAATTAGATGTTTGCTCGAGTGAATGGTATAGAAATCAAGAGTGGGGGTCAAGTGGTTCGTAAAATGTGACTAAATAAATACCAAAAAACATGACTAAAAATTTGTAACTTTTTTAGTTTTTTGTGAATAATTTGTAAAAAAGCTATTATGAGCATGTCATTGAAAAAAATTTTTAAACGAACAGGAGAGCATTTACAACACAGTGGTTGGAGCGTTGGAAGGTAACCCTGAAGGTTGCATTTATATGGAGAAAAAATATATCAATGGAAGAAAAAAAAATAACAATGCTTTTTCAACCTGATTTTCGTGAGATATTATAATCACGAGAATTGAAGAAAAACATCGCTCCTAATCAGTATTGAGGGTAAGAAGGTTTCAATGGGGCTAAAATGTCGAACCTCCCAAAAAGCACATCTAGGAACCTTACTAAATGCACTTACCAAATTTTAACTTCTTAATCGAATTTGGAGGGGAGTTATGCGAAGAATAGATTGTAAAAGTTAAACAAATCGACCAAAAAACGATAATTTCAATGTTATGTTAAAGTGCAATACGGCTGAAAAGTCAAGACCTTCAAAAAGAACATTTAAGGCCCTTACAAAACGTACATACCAATTTTTACCTTCGTAGCATAATTTGATGGAGAAATAGGAGAAGAACAGCCCTTTTTTTAAGGTCAAAAAAGGGGGGAACCCCTCATATCTGCCCTCCCGATTGACTTAGGGAGTTCGTTTTTGGATAAGTTATTCAGCTTTGGATTTTCTATTGATTGGCTCAAAAAGGAACCATTTTTGCGTTTTTGGCCCCTCAGCACCCCTCCTTCAAATTGTGGCATTGCTTAATTTCGACCCAAAGTCATCCCCACTCATATATATCTAATCAACCGTCAAGTATCGAGCGGAGTAAATAATTTTAGTGTTCGGCGGAAAAAAACAAAAAAATGAATATCTAACGTGGCCAAAAATGGTCTCTTAACGGTCTTCTAGGACCCCAAAACGGATTTTGTTGATATTTCCCTACTCATCCGCCGTAGGTCGATAGACTGTAATAGTTTGGTTTTCATTGACAATATGACATAGAAAATTAGGCTTAAATATTTAGCCATTTTTGGACAATAATTGGAAAAAAATCCTAATTTTGTAGATAAATGCGAGCGAAGCAAAACGACTGCGCCACAAGGCAAGAAATATGAATAAGTGATTGTGTTAAAAAAATCAAGAGTGCGGAGGAAGGAATTTGCAAAACTGTGGCGATATGCGTAAAAAAAAAAATTTGTTAAAAAATTTCAATTTTTTCAGTTTTTTGTGAATAACTTTTGAAAAAGTTATTATGAGTTCCCCAATAAAAATCTTCAAAACGAGTAGCATTACACCCCCCCCCCCAACAGAATGGCTTGAACAAAAATCCTAAAAGTTGCTACACAATAATAAAATTTAAAATCAACTCATCATTTTTTCCCTTAAAAATCCGTAATTTTTCCATTTTTTAACGTTCAATACAGTTTTTCTCCATTTGGAAGCAACCTCTAAAGTTTCCGGTCGGACCATTGAGTGCGTAGCGGGGGGGGTGCTGATCCTCATTTAAAATATTTCAAGGGGGGGAGCTCATAATAACTTTTTCAGAAGTTATTCACAAAAAACTGAAAAAATTGAAATTTTTCAACTGAATTTCTTTATACTTACATTGTCACAGTTTACAAATCACTTCATCGTCCAAAAATGACTAAATATATTTTTCTTTCAAGTTATTTTTTTTTTTTACATTCGATGAATGCAACAATAGGGGTTACCATCCCAACCACTACGTTGAAGATGCTTTTTCAAAAGTTATTTACAAAAATCTAAAAATGTTACAAATTTTTAGTCCTGTTTTTTTGCATTCATTTTGTTATATTTTACAAATCACTTCACCCTCACTGTACATTTTTATAACACACAAACTCGAGAGTACACGCTATACACTATGTTTTACATCAAAGAGCAAATTTTTACCATTACTAATTGTTTTTCTATAAATTTTCATAGTAAGCGGTTGGTTAGGGTAAAAATGAAATCAGCATATCTCAGTTCCTTCGATTTCTTCGGTATGCTGACCATTATACACGTACGTCTCATCAGTTGAATGAGTTGACCTATAACTGATATAAGAAATGCGAGGTTAATGTGTAATACCCGGTATAATGCCAATATTTACGCAAGTGTATAAAATCATAATTCAGAGATGTATATTTAGGTAGAAATAGTGATAAAATTCGAACAAATTATTCATATTTTGCCAAGTATATAATTTAATTAACTATACATGTATACGTATGTAATATGTGCATAAGGTCGGAAACACTGTAACGTTCAGCGAAATTCTCTGGTATAGATTTGGAGTAAGATACTTTTACGAATCAAAGTTTGATACGAGTGCATTCAATTTAGTGTTATTGTTTTGTAAGTTATTTGTGGGCGTATATGTCGTCATCATCCTACGAGTAGTTTCTCTTGATTTTTGAAGTGAGTCAGATAAGTTACACGATGAAAGTTGTTGAAATGTTTCTTTTTTCTAGGTTATAAACTTTGTAGCTATGACATCATCTGATTTTTAACCTATGTTTCGCTCAAGCTCGAGTGAAATTCTTATTATTATTTCACTATACGTCTCGTATATATTTCGTTCTACGTACATATGAGTATTGGTGCGATTGTAAAACATGAAAGTTTGAAAATTATTTTAGAACTATTGAGTAAAAAAGTGGAGTGCTCAACAGGTTATGTTTATCATTACTTTCTATGGCTGTAAGGTTATGATCGTCGTATCACTTTAAACTAAAAAGTAAGGTTTTCCAAACATCATGCAAAAAGAAATTATTTCGATAGCTTTCAACATTATTCACAGAATTTCCTTCCTTTATCTTCATCGTATGTAGAATGTTAAATTTATCGACTTGTGAGAAAAGAGGAGATGGGTAGATAGCTGGGTATATGCGATATTTATGCTGGCACAAAATCCAATCCATATTTAATGAAATTAATTATGACCATTTTTGTGCTTCTGATTATTTTTTTTACAAAATTAAAATTTTTTTGCTTTACTCAATCGTAGCAAAAATCACTCATACTTGGATATTATACTTGGCTAGGTGGCGGATCGAAGGAATGAACGATAAAAAATTTAGAGAACGTTTCTATAGGGGAAGTGTTTTTTATAGAGTACTTTACTTACTTTGCAGGGCACTTCCCATGTAGAGTATAATCTTGTAAAGTTAAAAAAGGGTAGAAAAATAAGTAAAAATATATTTTTTATTCGCTCATTTAAAAATGCATCGTAAAACGATTTTTTTTCGCTTTCAAACGGTAGAAAATGGTCCAGCCAAACTGCTAAAAGGTATAAATTACTGGTGAATGATGTTTTTCATTTATGTTCACGTGAATACGCAGGGAGCACAAGGAATACAATTTTTTTGTCTTTCAAACAGCGGGAAATGGTTCAATCAAGCTACAAAAAAATAAAAAAAAGTTTTAAAGTGGATAAATAGTTTTTCTTTTGACTCTTGGTATACTATTTCTATATCTGCTTTTTTTTAATCGTTTCTCGTTTCTTAATGTTTTACGAGTTGATCGTAAATTACGTTCTTTGTTTCATAAAACGGAAAATGACGTTTTTTTTTCTGTTATAATCATGTTTTTTATCAAAGGTGAAGATGTAGACTTACGATGGGAGCCCAAGTGTTGAAGTAGCACCCTTTCCTCTGCCACAGTTTCATGGCAATTTTAATTATTAGTAAATTGTATACGAGTTAGAATAGTGAAATGTAATTTTTGGTGTTCAAAAATCTTCTTAATTGGTCATGTTTTGACCTTTTCAATATCGGTATCTTATAAAATAGTTAATCTTGTTTTGCTCGGGCTTGCTGTTGATATCCTTTTTTTTTTTCAAATTTTAAAAATAAATACAATCTAGAAGCGGTAGCAGACTAAGCATAGCAATTTACTATTGGTTCTCAAAATGAAAATTAAAAAAAAAATTTCAAGTGTATTCGCAATGTTTTAGTTTGACGGTGGCGGTAAGCGGGCAGGGGGCGGGGAGGCGGGTTCAAACTTTGTATGGAAATTAAGGTTATAATTATATGATTGAAAAAAAGCTTCGCGATTTTTTTTACCTAATTAATGCTAAGGATAGGAAGGGAGTGTATGCCATGGCGCTAAAAAGTCGACACTAGCGAAAGGCAAATCTACGACTCTTACTAACTCTGCATATTAAATTTCAACTTCCTAGCTCAATTTGGAGGGGAGATAAAAGAGGAACGGCACTTTTTCTTAGTCAAAAAAAAAAAACAACGCTCAAATCTCCTCTTCTTATTGACCTCGGAGGCTAATTTTTGGATATGTTGTACAACTTTGGATTGCCTATCGATTGGCTTAGTAAAGAACAATTTTTGCAATTTTAGACCGTTTAGCAACCCTCCCCCTCCCAAATCTGGCCACAACTAAATTTTTATCCGAGATTATCCCTACTCCAGAATATTAGATATGCTGTGATTCGAAGTCGATTTCCCAAATTTGAACGATTTCGATCTGTATCGAGTTGAGCAAATTATTTTTAGTTGGGAGGGGGGGAGGGTAGTTATCTAACATGGCCAAAAATGGTCATATTGGTCTTCTAGGACTCCAAAACAGATTTTGTTGATATCCTCTCTCCCTCATCTACCGTACATTGCTAGATCTTAATAGCCGAGTTTTCATCGACAATATGACGTAGAAAATCAGGCTAACGACTTTGAAACGGATTTTGAAAACGTTGGAGGAGTTTGTAGTTTACCCTTGTTGAGCTGGCAACGCGGAAAAATTTTTCTCGAGTTATGAGAAGTATTTTACGTTTTTCAGAATTTTTACAAATTTTTTGTTGTAGTGGTCTGCTCTACAGTCTTCAAAAACCATTTTCTTTCCTTCGTAAAACGTCTGTTTCTGGCGAATAACACGGTTTTTGAACGCTGCAAGAATGGCTACCTCTTTGAAATATTTCTGATATCACGGGAAAATTTTTTCGAGTTACCATCAGCTTAAAAAGGATGCCCCATAAGCCTTCCTAGAGTCCACAAAATTTGAAAAAATCCCCATGTTAAATGTACTAGAAAAACACGGACATAAGTGTAAAGTAATACTCTCTCTTCGTACTCCTCTCGCTCTTCGCCGATGAGAATAATATAATAAATTTTTTTTTTTTTTTTTTTTTTCATTACTTGTACTCTTTCAAAAGCGACTCGAAAGTGTTTTAAAATAAATACTACTCTTTTTACGGCGTTGAGAAGAGTCAATAGGTTTCCAACTTCGTTTTGAGACACCCTCTTGACCATCACTGTGCCCTATTACGATGTGATTTTTGGAACCAAAATACTGAAGGTTACTATCGGCGTATGAACGTTCCTGTATATTTTCTTCTAATAAAAAAGCTCCCAACACCAAATTTATGTTCTCCTCCTTTCGACATCTCCTCGGTCCTGAACATTGGGCGTAAAAATCTTTGCGATTATAAAACGCACAATATAAAAAAAAATCTTAATAATAAAAAAAATTAAAGGCAAGAATTTTAAAACGATACGTCTTCGTGTGTTGCGTAATATATTGAAATGATCGGTATCATTACTCAAGTATCAGTATAGGATAACCCTTCCTCGTTAATCATTTCTGTTCCAATACGAAGTTCGACACCCTACGAAAATTTTATTCCAGTTTTCCAAATTGATGTAGATTTTTCATTAATGAAAATAAAATACGAGTTTGTGAGAACTATCAAAAAATATATTATATTTTTACGTTCGCCGATACTTTTTTATAACTAAAGATTTGCTATATCGTTCGATGATTACAGCGGAACAATAGCTGATCGATTGAATAGATGTTTCTGAATAGTTTTTGGGTACCTATCTGTTACATACATATTTATGGGTACTTAATTTAAACGCCTCAATTTAATCCTGCTTTTGTAGACAAAACTTCTCCTGGGGAATTATTCAATCTAAATTAATACGCTCGGATGGTAAAAGTATTCGATATGTATGTGTATACGCTATTTTGGTCATCATTGAGTTTTTCCAAAATACTTTTCTCGTAGGTAAAATAGTACGAAAACAAACTAGCTTGCCGGCTGCTTAATTTAATTAAGTGTAACTTTTTTGACGCGCCGATTCCATATTTTATTCATTTTTGCAGTATTATATCACCGTCAACTTTTTTTTGTCTCATCTAATTATAGTTATAGTATGCTCACAAAGTATTTACGTGCAACGATGTTTTAAGTTTTAAAATTTTTTTTTTCACTTCGAACTACGAGTATAGATGTATTCGAAGATTGCTGGATTGAATTTTTGAATTATACCCATATAAATTGATCGTTGTATTAATAACCAGCATTCAATATAGAATAAATTTTTGTGCTGCTGAAATTAATATAAAAAGTAGATTACCTATACGTTGTACTTTACAGTTTTCACGGTAAAATATTATTTTAATATTAACTTTGTGTTTTTGTTTTGTTTTGCAGAAGTAAAACAAGAACTGGAAGATTTAATGGCCGATATTAAAAAAACTGCCAACAAAGTTCGAGCTAAACTAAAAGGTAATAATGGATTTTTATTTATTTCGCGTTTATCGTGTTATCCGCAACCCGCTATACCATTACAATGTGCGGATATTACGTACCTATTATACGTCTATCTACTTACCTAGCCTGGTATCTAGTAGCTCTAGCTACTAGATACCAGGCTAGCTATTTATTTAACCGAGCGGGGAATTTCCGAGTTCTTGGTATATGTTGACATACTATTTTGTCATTTTAATCGTTACGATTAAACAAGATTCTCTTTCCTGGTTCTGGGCTGCTCTGGTTTGAATTACTATGCTACAGATGAACATGTAGAATAAAGCATGTTGCAAAAACGTTTCGCGATTTGCGAAAAACACGGCCGTATTGTAAAAGATAATACTTATTGTGCGGTGTTTGACATTCTTAGTTTCACCAACAACCGATTTGTCATTCGAAGGAGAACTTCAACAAGTTTTATTAAGCATTGCGAGTGAATAACGCGGAGTCAAGTTTCGTGTAATTTGCTGAAATAATCGTCCCTGAAACTATCGAGTGATGTTTCTCAGAACTGTAATTTTTCGCCGTTTCGTATGAAATTTAATGAATACGGGGCGTTGTTGTTGTTGTTGTTGTTTTTCCGAATATGAAATATACTCTATAGTCATTTACACCGAAATACATATATTTTCACGTTGCGATAAGCGTAGTAGCGAATACAAAACGACGAGGAATTTGGTGAGCGTGCTGCCGAATGCTTTTTACGTGTTAATACCGTTCATTTCAACTAGTACTCGATGATTTATCTATACGTATACGTATACGTAGACTTGTACGTATATGTGGGCTGTAAAATCAGGGTATCTAACGGGTAGTGAAAGTAGTAAAATAGTGGTGCACTTTATGAAGCAACAGTTACGCAAAAAAAAGGTACTACTAAAAAAATAGATAAACATTTTTACTATTCTGAATGGGTTGAAAATTTTTTCCAAAAATAGGCAAAATAGTAGAACTATAAATGAGAATTTAGCTGTTGCTTAGTTCAATAATTTGAAAACGATGGAATAGGCTCATGCATTTTATATCGAAAAATTAGTCGAAAGAATATTGTATTTCTTTTTCGTAGGCTTATTACTACGCTACGTGCATTTTGATACGAAAGCAATGAATTTGGAAAAAATTGCGAAAGCAACTGAAAAACCAAACTGTTATTTTTCTTGGGAAATTTTTCACGTAGATACCAGGGTGGGCAAAATTTTTTTTTTTTTTGAAATCAGCGAACGGCGGGTCATGGTAGTTGTAAAACGACCTCAAAATAATGTGGTAAAAATTTCAGTTTTCCTGGTCAATTTTTCAAAATTGCAAAAGTGACTCAAAAATTTTTAAAAATTAAAAAAAAATTTCTATAAAATTGGAATTATTACACGTATATCTACCTAAAATTATCATCGTTGGAAAATTTTAAGCATTTGTCTATTTTTTGAAACTGGTCGCTTTATACGTTTTTTGTGATTTTCTGAAAAACTACGAAGGAATTTTTTTTTTTTTTTTTGAGAAACGCTTTCTAGAAATGGATGTACGGCATCAATTTTAGATGATTAAATGCAATATTTCAAATTTTACCTCGCTTTGTAGATTTTTCAAGGGCACTCAAAAATGGTTATTTTTTACGTCTTTTGAAATAAATTCGTTAAAAATTGAAAAAATGCATTTCTAAAAAATAATTATAAAAAGGAACATATTTCATTTGTTTTGGAACTTCAAAAGCAATTTTTCATTTTTTTTCTTCTTTTTTCGAAACAATTTTTATCTACTGTATTTTTGCATGTTGAGATACCTACTGAAACTTCCTGAAAAAGGTACAAACGAAGAAAACTGACGGCGAACGAATATGGTTAAATGTAATTAGCCAATTTTACTATAAATTTACAAAAAAAAAAAAATTTTAATGATGCAAAAAAATTCTTGAAAAAACACGAAAAAATCATTTTTTGGTATCCTTGAATATCCATGTATGGGAGATGAAATTGAAATATTACGCTTAATCATTTTAAATTTATGTCCTACATTCCTTTCAGGTGAGTGTTCCTCAAAAAAAAAAATTTCCTTCGTAGCTTTTCATAAAATCGTGAAAAAACATGAAAGTGATATTAAAAAAAAATCCTTTAAAAAGAGGGAAATGATTAAAATTTGCCAACGATGATAATTTTCGTTATAAATATGTGTAATAATTTTATTCCCGAAATTTTTTCTTTCAGTTTTTCCAAGTTCGAAAAATCTAGTTAATTTCGCATCAGTGGTGAGCCCGCCGTTGGCGGAGTTCTAAAACAAATGAAATTCGGTGGGGTAGTTGTCAAATAACCTCGAACTAACAAGATAGAAATTTTAGTCTTCCAAGTTCAAATTTACTTTTTTCAGCAAAAGCTCAAATCCAAAAAAATACCAAAAATTTTCGAAAATGGTGAAAAAAAATTTTCAAAAAATTTTATTACAACTGAATATACCTATTGCGGTTATTTTTACCCACAATAATGAAAAATGATATTTTTTCATCTCCGTCCTTTTTTTGAGGGAGACCACAGAAACGTTTTCCACACTTTGTAAAATACATTAAACTAATTGGGGAAAGATTTGCTTTTAATGAAATTTCAATTGAAATAGGTTTAGTACAGTCCTCTTTTCTAAAATATTCAAGTCATCAGAAGCCTTTTCTTTTCACTTCCACTGATTTTTTTTTGAAGCATATGTGAAATCAAGAGAAACGATGTAATTCTTATGAAATGAAGATATTTAAGAACCACTGAGCAAAGTAAAGAAGGAGAAAAACAGTTGTAAGTGGGTTACTGTATTACATTCATTTCAATTGAAATTTTTTCTAAATCGATTCGGATTATTTTAAAATATTTTGAAAAGTATGAAAAATAACGTTTTTTTTTAGTCTCCCTCAAAAAGATTGTGGGAGATGAAAAATTATCATTGTTGATCATTTTTGGTAGAAATAACAGCATTAAATTCATTTTTTTTTTAATTTTCTAAAAAACTTTTTACAATTTTTGAGAATTTTTGGTATTTTTTAGCGTTCAGCTTTTGCTGGGAAGAGTAAATTTGAACTTTGGAGGCTAAAATTTTTACCGCGTTAGTTTGAGGCCATTTAAAAACTATCAAACACTACTCGTCGTCAATTTTTCAAAATTTGCAAAAATGCATCCACTTTAGCACATACCCTAACTGCAGAGAAATTTGTTTGAAGTAACAAACGAAGAATTCTTGTGGGACGTTTCGTATTTTTGAAATACAAGAGTTTTTCTTTTCAAAGGAAGATTAAGGCTTTTTAGAATAAGGTGATAAAATAATAAGTCCTTGATTTATTTACTAAGCTTAATTCGTCTACAACGTTTATGAAAAAAAAAAAAAAATTATTCAAATGTGTAAATTTAGTTTTTACGTTTCATATTTACGCGTAATATTTATTATTTATGAGTAGTTATTACTCGAGAAGAATAAACTTTGTATAGGTACAACGAAAATCCCAAATCACTTTACAAAAGTTTGAAATAGTAAAAATTAAAAATTTCTTTAGTGTCGAAAAATCGTACGAAAGTAATTTATCATTTGGACGAGGAAAAAAAATACGTCCAACTCGATATAGGTGCTTAGTGGAATCTCGGGTGAAGTTTTTAACCATTTAATTTTGTTTTTTAGAAATATTCTCCCCGAAGTACCTATTGAATAAGTATTTTTTCCAATCTTTGTGTAAATTTTTCAAAAGAATTAATTCATTTGTTTGTATTTTTTTTTTTTGCGCTACAGTGATAGAACAAAATATAGAGCAAGAAGAGCACACGAACAAGTCATCTGCTGATCTTAGAATTAGAAAAACACAGCATTCCACTTTGTCTCGTAAATTTGTCGAAGTGATGACTGAATACAACAGAACTCAAACTGATTACCGAGAACGTTGTAAAGGCAGAATTCAAAGGCAATTAGAAATAAGTAAGTAATTGATCACGATTAAATTTATTAATAATCTTAATAATTAATATGAATAAGGCAGCGTCAAATGGTGTACTAAATAGACTGTCAGAAAAGAAATATCGTGCTTGTAGTTTTAAAAATAAATTGGAATTTGCAATCGAATTAAATAGATAGTGGCAATAGATGATGCTTCTAGCTTATCGAAGATCCATATTTTCTCCTAGGAATTCTCGAGAACCAGGCATCAATCAAAATTACCACAATTAAAATAATCATTTATTTTAATAATGCTTTTCTTACTATTCTGAAATCTAGTTGATGATCGTTGAATAAAGTAGGACACAGCCTCTCCTATTTTAATACGTGTAATATTTTCATTTTAACTTTCAAACATATATTTCGCGTTAGAGTGCCGCTTATATGTACAAGGCAAAAAAAATGCCGACCTTTTTTTTTTTTACCCGATTCTTAGTAAAATATGTTCCGTCATATGTAGACTGAACGAGTAAATTGACCGTCTGAACACGAATTTGGTCTTTCGGAGTTGGTTTTCTTATCTGAACGTTTCAAGTTTTGTGGATGACCGTTTATACATCAAAAGAATACTAACGGGGGAGGTGGTGGAAAAGAGTGATAAAAAAACATATTTCAAAAAGTAAATGACATCCTCCACAGATTATAATTATGTGGCGTATCGAGAAGTGTTAAGAATACTACACCAATTGTTAGAACTGGTCGAGAGGTGTAAAAAATTTTATACATGCATGGTGTCTATCTTAACAATTGAAGGAGCTATAACTAAGGGAATTTTTGATAAATATATTATCAGCCATTTTTAATAAAATTTCATTCCAGGAAAAATTTAAAGCTGCTAATAATAAGTACACGTAATGACGTGCGAACCAGATCGTATGTATTTTTTACCTACCTTTTATGTTGAAGGAACTGAAATGAAAATTTGATTCTATAAAAAATTTAATTTTTTCAGAAAATTTCAAATTTTGTTTCACTTTTTCAACATGCAAGGTTAGGGTATCTTGACAGGCAGTAAAAGTGGTGAGAAAAATAAGGATCTGAATAGTCGCTAATGAAAGTAGTGAAAAATTAGTGAAATTATGTTAAAAATTGTTTAAAAGTAGTGAAAATTTGAAAAACTGCTCGTTGATGAATATGTTGTTTATTAATTTTTACTCTACTCGAAACCCAAAAATTGATTTCAATCTCGATGATCCATCACTGCACTCGAATGAAAGTATTCAAGTTAATAGAATTGCCTACTTGGTTCGCCGTAAAAACAGGTTTTTTCAAACTCAAAATCACAAACAGGACGTACGTATATGCGTGCTCAAAATAAATCGTGAAAAAATTTCTCAAACGGTTTAATGTGTGAAGTTTTTTCATGAGGCTGTAGGGGAGGAGAGGGGGTCAGAGATAGGTTAGTACATATTTTTAGTTTTTGAATTGCAGTGAAATAATCTTGAAAAATAATAAAAAAGTGATGATTTTCTTCGCTCGAAATACGTTGGATACCATAAAGATAGGTGAAGAGTGCATTTGATCGGTTTCGCATGATATCAAGTAATTATTTATCATTAATAAAATTTTATAGAAACATTTATCGACTCATATCCTTTTCAAATTTTGAAATAGACAATAGACACTGAGGTGGGCTGAATTTTATTTTTTTTTTGAAAATCTGCAAACCGCGGGGGTCACAATAGTTGCGAAATGACTTCAAAAGGATGCAGAATTTTTTAAACTTACAAAGATTATTTAAAGTTTGAAAATTTTCAAAAATTTTCAAAAAATTGTTTAGTAAATTTTCTGAACATTTTTTCTAAAAATGGAATTATTATACATATTTGTACTCAAAATTATCATTGGTATGAAATTTTTGCCATTTTCCCTTTTTTCAGGAGTTTTTAAAAAATAACATTTCTGCGTTTTTCCACGATTTTCGAAAAAACCATGAAGCAAATTTTTTTTGAGAAACGCTCCCTTGAAATTGATTTAGGACATCAATTTTGGATGATTCAGCGCAATATTTCAATTTTATCCTACATAGACGATTTTTTGGAGTTGTCCTGTTTTTTTCAAGAATTTTTTCGTTGCATTAAACAATTTTTTTCTAGTAGATTCTTAGTAAAATAAACCGAATACACTTATTTTCGTCTATCTGTTTTCTCCACTTTTGCCTTTTTCAAGGGTTCTCAATTCGTATTCCATCCAGCATACAAAAATACAGTAAAAATGACTTTAAAAAGGAAAAAAACATGAAAAATTGCCTTTGAGAGTCTACCATAGATGAAATGTATCCATTGTGATGAAATTTTTTTCGAAAAATCATTTTCTCAATATTTAACAAATTTATTTTAAAATATGTAAAAAAAAGACCTTTTTTGAGTGACCTTGAAAAATTGTTAGTAGGAGATGAAATTGAAATATTGTGCTTAATCATCTAAAATCGATGTCCGAAATCCATTTTAAGGGATCGTTTATCGAAAAAAAATTTCCTTCATAGTTTTTCAGAAAATCGTGAAAAAACGCAAAAAGTGACATTTTTTAAAAACCCTAAAAAACGATTAAATAATGGAAAAAATTTCTCAGAGTTCAAATACGTTTAAGAAATTCTATTGTAGAAAAAATTTTCAAACAAATTTGATTCGAACTTTTAATGAATTTTACCTCATCCTTTTGAAGTCATTTTACTACTATGGCGACCCGTCGTTTGCAGGATTTACGAAAAAAGCAAATTCGATCCGTTTTGGTAGACACTACTAAGGCGTTTTAATTTTAGTTTTTTTTTCAGAAAATTAGGGAGAGGGGTAGTGAAAAAAGTTGCGAAATGACGTCATCAAATGAACGTGGTGAAAATTTGGGCTCTCCAACTTGACCCTTACCCACCTTCCCTTTAGTTTAAATTTCAAAATTTACGTGAAAAATGTAAAATAAATTTTTTTGATTTTTTTTTTTGGTTAAGATCAAATAAAAACTTTTCGCAATATTTTTTGCTTTTCAGGGGTTTCCAAATTCTGTTCAGAAATGGAAAAAATCAATGAAGTAAAAATACGGAATCTCATAATTTTTAGGACGTAATAAGAAAAATTGTGAAAAGTTGATGTGTTCCTATGACACACATTAACAGCAAAAAATCCGAAATTTTTATTTTCGAATTTTCGTGTAAATTTTGAAATTTTCAATTAATATGTGGAAAGAGTCAAGTAAGAGACTCCAAATTTTCACCACGTTTATTTGACCTAATTTCACAATTTTTTCTCACTAATCCCTTGCAAATTTCAAAAAAACCTTAAAATTGAAACGTCCCAGTAGAACACCATGTGCCTGGACTACTGGGCATGAAAAGTTTTCGTTATTCTCGTCCAGTTTCATGATCTAATGAAATGCGTATTTTTAAAACTTCTCGATACACTCTACATTCTGTTAAATTTGAAAGTACCTATGCCTACCTGAATTTTACGCTTATCGTAAATTACTCGCATATGTAAGAAGAAATTTCTATCGCAAATAATTTTTACTTTTGAGCCGGTTTGGAGCCTGTAAGAGTTTTTTTTTTTCCAAAATTTGAGAAGTTATCACTGAAGACGAAGAGTCGAAAGCCAACTTGAGCAATTGGAAATTTTTCGGTGCCCTTTTGGAAGGCCGTTGCAACAGATTATTAAAATGGTTTTAAAGAAAATTCCCGTTGGTTTACAATAGAGGGAGGAAAGATGTTGTATTGAATTAAAGAAAAAAATTGAAACGGGACAGAGTCAGCTCTCCTGAACGAGACTTCGCTTACCAACTAATGTTGACCTTGCGAGTCGATCTGTCGCATTTTCTAGTCAGTCTGGAGCCTCGATGAAATATTCGAGTAGTTTCGTTATGAAAAATTTCTAATAAATGTAACTCATTAAGATGAAAGAAAATTCTAGAAAAGTAAAAGCATTTGGCTTTTTCTACGTCTCTGAATATAGTGTGTATATATATATGTATATTTTTTTCGTACGTTTACCTACCTACTGCCTTTGCTTATCTATACATATAGGCACCTATTACATATTTATGTAAAGGTTTAGGTATAGGTAGGTAGGTAGGTACATCTACATGGTTGGGCATACGTATAATTTTGTTGATGAAATTACAAAATTTACTCATTCGAGTGTAGAATGCTCGTTTGTAGTGTATTATTCTTCGGAACGCGTTTTATACACAACGACGAATGACGGAAGTACGATGTATATAGACCTTCGTATACCTACCACTCCTACGTACACGTAAAGTCAGGCATGAATTTAATTCTTGTTTTAGACGTGCTCGTGTAAAGTATACAATCCTTGGTAAATGAGCAAACGAGGGAGGATAACAAAATGAAAATACCTACGTTTGTGTTTAGTTAATCAACTTCTTTATTTTGCGCCGACTTCGCTTATTATTACATATACGATACAACAATAGCGCCCATTTCATGCGACCATCAAAATTCGTCATTTTCGATTTTATTGTAAAGGTTTACTAGGCACAAATGCGGATGTAAATGACGGCGACATTTTTTAACCTTTGAAAATATTATACTTATACGAAAGTGAAACATGCAACATGAAACGAATGTACATAGGAGGTATAAATGTGTATAAATGAAGGCGAAAATTCATTTTTCTATCGTTTAGTCCTTATTATATTTTATATAGGTAACTTTTCATACCGTATAAAACGCAGCGAAGGAGGAAAAAGAAAAAAAAAAGCGAACGAAGAGATTATCAACAATTTTTTTTTCTTTTTCATTTTATAAGCGAATACTTACCTTTATTTTAAATTAAAAAGTGTTTATATTTCCTACGGGATGAAATCTCGTGTTAGCGTTCGTTGCATTCATTTCGTAGGGCACCTACCTACCTACCTACCTATCTACCTACTCGAGAACAAGAAAAGAGTATAAAAAAGCACGTTAGAAAAAATTACGTAGATATTGAAATCGTATAATTTTTCAATTCGAAACTTGACTCGGAATTTTAATTACTTCGAATAAATTCTTTTAATTCGAAAGAGAGAAAAAAAAGGAAGGCATATCTAAGTATTTTAGTATTTCATTGGGGTTTTTTTTCTGCGGTTATATAAATGGAACTGAGAACCGTTTATCGAGCTTTGATTGGAATTTAATCGAAAGTTAATTAAAGAAGTTGTGGAAGTGTGTTTGGAAATTTTTTAAAGCATTCGGTACTCGAAATAATCTATAAAAGTATACGATACCGTTGATTACAGCGTGCTGGATGTGTAGATCCGCGAGTAAGTATATCCTGTATTTTAACCAGCTGGTCGGATGGTCATTTTTTTTATTTTTCTCTTTTCAATATTCCTTTTTGAAATTTAACTCAATCGAAATATCAAACTAATACGATATCCGTTCGTTTATGGCTTGTTTCAGCTGGTAGAACTACAACTAACGAAGAACTCGAGGAAATGTTAGAACAAGGCAATCCAGCCGTCTTTACGCAAGGAGTAAATAAAATATTGTTTTTACGTTTTTTTACGAGTTAAATATAGGTATAGATTGGAGTACGAGCATTTGAGCATTATTCAAAGCACGCGGTGCACACTTTGAAATTGAAAATGAGATTAGTGTGGGTTTTTTTGTTTACCACAAAATATATATATATATTTTTTCGAACACTTAACGCGACTTTTGAGTTTTCACCTAGTTACGAAGTGTGTACGAAGTAATTTGACTGTATGAGCGAATGTGTATAGGTAGTTGAGTTGGTATGGTACTGTAAAAAATGGCGAATTTTCATATTCGTTATTTGTGGCACGCGATGTTTTTTCTTTTATAATCTCTATAGCTCTATAGTCAAAATGGCTCCGTGTTTTTTTTTTCCTTATACTATTATAATTTTTCTTTTCACATCGTTCATGATAAATTTTAATCTTTCGTGTACGAGTATAGTACAAATTAATAGTATATGGAAAGCACTTCACTACGAAACGTAGTCTGGGTATGGTAAAAATTAAGTATAAAAATGAGCCATACTTTGAGGAAAACAATTGGTATGCGATTTATAACAAAATTATACGTTTATATATATATGTATATGTGTGATTTTTATTATCGATTTGTAGATTATAATGGAAACACAGCAAGCTAGGCAGACTTTAGCCGACATTGAAGCCAGACACGCGGATATTATAAAATTGGAAAATTCGATAAAGGAACTGCACGATATGTTTATGGATATGGCTATGTTAGTAGAAAATCAGGTATTTAAAATTTTCTATTCTTTTTCCCCACAATTTTTTATAATAATTAGTGATATTTTTACAGTTAATCGATTCGATAATTACTGAATTAATAGGACAAAAAAAAAATTTACATCTGACTCGATTTTACCGATTAAAATTATTACTTAATATTCTTTCGATAAAAAAGTGAAAAAATATGATGAAAAAAAATTAAGTCTGTGTATGTTATAAAACAATACAGTACGCATTTAGAATCCGTAGAGAATTCAAGAGAGATGGTCACAATCGAATGAATGCTTTGAAAAGCTACGAAAATACGAACTCCAAATACCTAGACTTACTATATATATAAATGTATATTTCGCATATAGTAGTTTTGGAAAAAATTATAATCTTCCAAGTTTCAGGGCAAAAGGTCGCTTTTTCAACATGAACAACAACAAAAAAAAAACATTCTTTGACATTTGCAGAGGAAGGTTAGCGATAAAATTGATGGAATTCAAAATTTCAATTGTTCTAGTTATTTAAAAAGTATCATGCAATGTGAGCGAATCGCAAAAGATGTCGCTTTTTACAGCCTATGTTAATATCGATCGTGTTCTTCTTGCAGAAAATATGCCGCTAAATACCCCGAGGTTAGTTTACATGGCAATGTTTTTAGGTTTAATTTTAAAATAAAATAAAATAATGTAAAAAATGGGGTAATTTTCAATTTAAAAGAAAACTTATTTCACGAGCAGCAAGCATTTCCTCTCAAAACGTGAAATATAATTCGCTAAATTAAAGTTAAGACGTGGGAATATTGAATTATGTTTTTAATAGTTCGATGGCGGGAATAAATACTATTTTTTTGTTTTCTTCGCATCGTGACTCGAATGTATTTATTGTCGCGATAATAATTTAAGCTACCTATTTTTTTTTTTTTTTTTTTTTTTTTTTTTTTTTTTTTTTTATTTTTTTTTCTTTTTTTTTTTTTTTTTTTT
>FIZR01029712.1:0-12011 GCA_900060175.1 Ferrisia virgata
TCATATAGTAGACACCAAGATATGCAATTTTCTTTATAACAATAGAAAAAAAAAATAGAAATCTGAAAGTCGGAGGACGTTCCTGTTAAAATTAAGAGCTCATACGTGGAAAGAATTTTTTTGAGGTGTCTACCAACCAGTTTTTCAGGGTATCAAGTGAAAAAAAAATCGTTTTTTTTTGATCCACCCTATTATACAATAAATAAAAATTACTTCATTTATCATAGTCAAACTCGCCAGTCGCCACACAGTCAGTGATAAGAGACGACCTCGCACACATAAGATAGGATATGTAGGAACATAATCGTTCACAAATGCATAGGCATCAGACAACTGCCATTATATGGTTTAACTAAGTATAATACTTACGGCACATACATGCACGTAAATGAAATTATACACTCGCATAATTCAGTCAACTTTCGAGCCGGCAACACTGTAACTTCTCGTGCCTATTATAAACATACGACGACGACGACGACGACCACCGACGTCATTCGGGCTTTCTTCGCAGGTTCCTTTCGATGACGGGCGAGTACGACCCGCGACCGACGCGTACTAAAATCTACGTTACAAGTACGTTCGCTTTATATTTCCGCGTTCTTATCACTATCTCGATTTTAAAGCCTCGCCATTTCGTACGTATGTACGAAGTAAATATTAACAGCGTCGTAGTCGTAGCTCGTATAAACGCGAAGGGAGGGAGAGGCGGGCATGAGGTGCACATATCAAAATCGTCTACCTGGACGATTTATCGTCCAGGTAGACTATAACCAGTTCGAATGACATGCACGAGGTGATGACGCGACGGACGACTTTCATGCTGAAAGTCTCACCAACGTAGACTTAATTTTCGGCGCAGTTTGGCGATAATAAAAGCGAAAAGTGGGAGAAACGACCGGGCACACGGACGGCGTGGTTAAATTACTATTTATTTTACGGCGCGAGACGGTGGCGATAGCCTCCCTCTGCATCAACGTTAGGCCACACGCCACACGCGTATTACAGCGTGACTCTCTTGGGAAATCCATCACGATTACCCAAATAAATTCTCCGACCACTTTACACCATTAATAAGCGTACCGGGATGAAGTGCGAAGGGCTGGATGGCGTCGAAAGCGTTAGTTTTTCCAACTTGGTCGACGACCGTCGAATAGCTAGGTACTGTGAACATTATACCCATCTTCATCGTCATCGTCATCGTCCTACACCTACACGTAGATAGGTAGGTAGGTAGGTAGGTAGGTATAATTGGATGTGTATGTATACTCGATTTAAGGCACATAGCATTCGCGTCGGGTGTACTCGCATTATTCGCGCGGCTATGAAATTTTAATCATTTCAACCTGACATATATCGATTATATACAAATTGCAACAGCACTCGTTGAATTATTGACACGCACTCTAGATTCGTTTTGTATTCTGCATACGGTATACCTAACACCTATCTACGTGGCATGCAGGTAGATAGGTAGATAGGTAGGTACTGGTGCTATGTATTGTAATAGCTGAGCCAATCACAGATCAATTTAAAACTGTCAACTGAGGACAAAATCCACGCAACGGCGAATGCATCAAATTGAATGGAAAAAACGTTTTAAAATTTTATCATATTATTAGCCTGATTTTCCATGTTATATTGTCAATGAAAACCAGGCTTTTACAGGCTATCGACCAATGGAAGATTAGAAGGAGGGAAGGGAGGGAGGGTGTCAACAAAATCCGTTTCCGGATCCGAGAAGACCATTAAGACGACTTTTAGCCATGTCAGATATTTAATTTGTTTTCCTCCCAACATTAAAATCATTTAATCCGCTCGATACCCACCAAAATCGCTCCGATTCCGTCAATCGGCACAGTTTGGCGGCGTATTAGATAAACACGAGTGGGGATGAACTTGGGTGGAAATTCAGTTATGCCCCAATTTGGGGGAGGGGGTGCTGAAGGGTCAAAAACGCAAAAATTGCCTTTTTTCAAGCCATTTGGTAGAGCATTAAAATTGTATAACATATCCAAAAATCAACTTCCCAAGTCAGTTAGATGGGGATAAATGGGGGTTTTCCCCCTTTTTGACCTTGAAAAAGTGCTGTTACTCCCTTATCGCCCCACCAAATTGAGCTAGCAAGTTGAAATTAGGCATGTACATTTAGTTGATGACCTAGATGTAGCTTTTGAGGGTCTCGACTTTTCAGCTACATTGCACCCCCCCCCCCTTCACAGACCCAAAAACTGGTTTTATAATCAGGTTTTCTCATTTTTTGCATTTATTCCTCACATAACTCCTCTCCAAAGTAAGCTAGGAATTTGAAATTGGACATGTACACACAGAAATGTGCCTTTTGGGGGTCTCGATTTTTCGGCCCCATTGCACCCTCACAAGTCCTGAATTTGTGTGGTCGTTTTTTCCAATTTATAATGTTTGTTCTTCGCATTAATCCCCTCCAAATTGGGCTAGCAATATTACATTAGATATGTCTTGTCTGTGAGGACCCTTGATGTGCCTTTTGGGCATTTCAGCTTGCCCCATTTTGGGAGAGAGGGTGCTGCGGGGTCAAAAACTCCAAAATTGTCCCTCTTTAAGCTAATTGATGAAGAATCAAATTTCGTATAGCATATCAAAATCAACCCCCTAAGTCAGTTAGGAGAGGAGATAGGGGGGGGGTTCCTCCTTTTTTGACCCTGAAAAAGGGCTGTTCCTCCTCTATCTCCCCACCGGATTCAGCTAGGAAGTTGAATTTTGGCATGCACATTTAGTAGATCTCTTAGATGTGCCTTTTGCGGGTTCCAACTTTCGAGCTCTATTACACCCCCTCACACTCCCAAAAAAACTGGATTTTTGATCGCTTTTTCTCATTTTTGGAGTTTTTTGAGCTTGTTCCCCACATAGCTCCTCTCCTAATTGAACTAGGACCTTCAAATTACGTACGTACTTTTAGTAAGGGCCCTAAATGCGCTTGTTAGGGGTTTCGACTTTTTAGCTCTTTTGAACCCTTCCTACGTGCAATGTTGATTAGGAAAAAATCTTCGCGAAGCGATGCTTCTTTTCAATTCTCATGATTGTAATATGTCACGAAAATTAGGCTGAAAAAGCATCGCTTTGAGATGCTTTTTTTTTTGTGTAAAAGCGGCAAGTCAACTTTATATTTTGTCGTGTGCAATTTTCATGCAGTTTGAAGGTAAAATAGGTACCTAGCCTACGTGCTACCTACTTACAGTCTACAATCTACTCTACATACACAGAACCAAATATCAATCGTCATTAACCTGCTTTTATATGTCATATGGTGGTGAGCCAATTAGAAGAACACGACGACAAGACCTTCCAACCAACTCAAAAACAATAGACGAGTTGAATAGAATTCCTGCGAGATTCCAAAAGATCAAGAAAATGAACTTGATCGTCGGCGAA
Organism: Ferrisia virgata; assembly: GCA_900060175.1. Lineage (NCBI taxonomy): Eukaryota > Metazoa > Arthropoda > Insecta > Hemiptera > Pseudococcidae > Ferrisia > Ferrisia virgata. The sequence continues at coordinate 3,412 of FIZR01029712.1, forward strand.
CGACCTCGCATAACGATTTTCTACAATATATAATTCGTAAGTCAATTTTCATTTAATAACTATTTAAAAATATTCCAACATTAGTAAATTCGGGAAAAAACGATTCGGGCAAAATGTTATCAGGGATTCAACCCTTTAGCTAAGGTCACGATTAAGGTGTTTCCTTATAAAATCACACTTAGCTACGTGGAAGCACATTGTATCTACTTATCACAACTTCTATACTTAGCATTTTCTTCCCCTATTCTTGTTATTCGTCTTTGGAGTATACTACAGATGTAATATGAACGTAAGTTATATTAATTTATATCATGTTTATTCGAAAAGTTACGTAATAAATTACACGAAGCGTCGCATCGGGCAGCCTACAGATTTCATTATGATAAATAGTTGGATGAAGTGCCAACGTTGATTTAGCCCTGCTATTCTTACTGGCATCGTCATTTTCAGAATCCCAACAGTGTGGTTTAATACGAGTAGTTTAAAATGGAGTTGGTATTATTTTACGTCAAATTCGATCAGCTTCTTCAATTCGCATTTTTTCTAATTGTTTCAGAACAACATGAACTATTATATTTCGAATTACAAAAAATATAAAAAACTTTCCCATATATTATGTTCAATAGGGTGTGGGCGTTTCAATTTTATTATTATTTTTTTTTTTCGAAATTTGGAAGGGCGTAGTGATCGCGAGACGATATCAAATGAACGTGATAAAAATCTGAGGTCTCCGATTTGACTCTCACCTCAACCCTTTTGATTTAAAATTTCAAAATTTACATGATAAAATCAAAAAGAAATGTTTTTTGTTTGATTGTTTTGGTTTTGATGGGTCATAGCAGAGACCATACGAGACCAACAAAAGTTATCGCGATTTTTTTTTTTTGTCTTTCGAAGGCTTCAAAAATAATGTTCAAATTAGAAAAATCGAATATTTTGAATTTTTTTTAGGTAAAATAGAAAAAAAATTACTTTCATTCAATACGTCATTAGAAATTATGAGAAATTCGTGTTTGAATATTTTTTTAATGTGAATTTCGCAATTTTAAGCCGAAAAGGCGGAGTAGGTAAGGGTCAAATTGTGGACTCCAAATATTTACCACGTTCGTTTGACGTCATTTTGCAACTTTTTTCACAACTCTCCTGCAACTTTCGAAAAAAAATAAATAAAAACTAAAATTGAAACGCTTTATAGTCTGTTCAATTTAAATTGAAACCGGTTTCTAATCTGAATATGCCACCATAATCGGATCGATTTCCACCTGTACCAAACGTAGTTATCAATATTTTCCATCATTAAAAAAATAAAAAACATATCAGAAGTTATCAAAAATGGTCGAAATGGACTTTTAAAACTATGAAACAGATAATGTACATGATCTTGCCACAAAGTCACTTCTTTGACAATAAAACACGCTAAGAATGTGAATTTTTTTCTTTTTTTTTTCATTAAAGAGATTAAATAAATTTTCTAATTCTTGAAAATGAATACAACAGCACATCTTCGTTATTCAATTTACTGCATATACGCATTAGAATTCATACGAAAATCATTTTAAAATCCACGTGACTGTATGTACCTATTTTCATTATTTAATTATCACTCATTAAAATTCCTTCAAGTAATCTACATTGCACGCACATTTTACGCCAAACAATCCCCGATAAATCGTTGAGAAAATAAACAGAAATATTTTGCACTACTACAAGTACAAAATGCACGCAAATACGATACATACAAAATACACAGGTATCCACAAAAATACCTCGACGTCGCTGCTCGTTATGCGGATATGCATAAATGCGTCATTTATGCGGACAAGTGTACTGCATTTTGTTGTTATTGTCGAAATTAGCGTTGAAATATTTTCGTGCTAGGTAATTCTTAATGCTACGTACGCGTATGACTGCTGCATGAATGCAATATACGAATGTACATGCAATATACCTACGTACATTTACATTTACATTTACATACGTATAGACTTGCCTATGTTACACGTACGAGTCGCGTATACATGCATAGTACATTGTACACTTGCATGTAGGTGCATTCTAAATGATATTATTGTAAGGAGCACCTTGCATCAATTTCACACACACACATCGAAAATAAATTTTTATTCAAGTATTTATACGCAGCATACAGCTTTTCTTCAGTTTTATTACACTTTTGTTGCGATAAGAAATGTACAGGGAATGTGCGAAAACGAGAAAATAAACAACAAACAAACACACGACCAGGCCTGTAGCTTGGTAGTTTTTCAACCTGGGCAAATAGGTAGAAATCCAAACTGAGCAGCGAAATAATGAAAAATTTGATACTTACGAGTACTTTTTTACCCTAAAAATCGGCCACTCTTACTCGAAATGAACAGAAGAAATTGAACCCATAAGCCAAGCCTCTTTCTATCGAACAAACGAAGAACTTAGCGTTTTTTGGAAAATTATTTAAATTAAATGCTAAAAACCGAATTATGGGAGCACAATAGTGGTGCATTCCGGAAGGGGAAGAGGAGGAGCTACTATTGAATGTTTTTTGCCCGATTTTTTATGTCATAACGTCGGATGAGCGGGGCGAGGGGGGAAGGAGAACATTAACAAAATCCGTTTCAGAGTCCTAGAAGACCATTAACACGATTTTTGGCCACGTCAAATATATTTTTTTTAATTCTTCCTCCTCCTCCCCAAACGTTAAAATCATTTACTCCGCTCGATGCTGACCAAAATCGCTCCAATTCGGTCAATTGGCTCCGCTTGGCGTCGGATCAGATATATATGAATGAAGATAAATTTGGGTCAAAATTCAGTTTTGCCCCATTTTGGGGGAGGGGGTGCTGAGGGGTCAAAAAACTCCAAAATTGTCCCTTTTTAAGCTAACTGATGGAGAATCAAATGTTGCATAGCATATCAAAAATCAACCTCCTAAGTCAGTTAGGAGGGGAGATATGGGGGTTTCCCCCTTTTTTGATCCTGATAAAGGGCTGTTCCTCCTCTACCTCCCCACCAGATTCAGCAAGGAAGTTGAATTTTGGTATGCACATTCAGTAGATGCCTTAGATATGCCTTTTGCGGGTTCCAACTTTTAAGCTCTATTACACCCCCTCACACTATCAAAAGAAAGTGGATTTTTGATCGCTTTTTCTCATTTTTGGAATTTTTTGAGTTTGTTCCCCACATAGCTCCCCTTCAAATTGAACTAGGAACTTGAAATTACGTACGTACATTTAGTAGGGGCCCTGGATACGCTTTTTAGGAGTTTCGACTTTTTAGCTCCTTTGAACCCTTCCTACCCGCAATGTAGCGATGCTCTTTTCTTACATTTACGCTGAATTTAATATCCAAATCGTTCAGAAACCTATCACTTTCTTTAAATGAAACTTCAAAAATTTGAAACTGTGACTTTTTTCAAGATTTTGCCCTCGCTGGGCTCCGAACTTGAAGTTTACCCTTCACCCCACCCTCCTTAAAAATTTCTGGGTACGCTTAAGCAGCACAATGAATACACTTCAGCTAATCATTTGTCAAGTTCTTGAATGATAATCGTTTTATTCCATTTTAATGAGAATCACTTCAATAATAACAGGTGAAGCTTAAGCCAATCAGGAACGAGCATTCTTCAACTATTTGACAACACGAGTTGTCGATCCTGTTTATATCCATATCTCTGCATCGACGTGAAATATTTTAAGCAAAAATAAAAAAAAAAAAAAAAGATACAACACAGAGTTTATAACAAACAGAAACCAAGCAACGTGCCTAATTAGAATTTGTCAGTGCAGCTCATTATTCGGTGTAAAAATTGGTACGCAACATTTTTGTTCTTTGTGGCAAAGTGTATCTTGTAGAAAATAATTATTGATCCTAAAATACCGCGGGACAGAGGAAAAATAGAGAACTTTTTCAACCAGGGCAAATGCTTGAGCCAGCCCCGACCATTGCCCGAGCTTTGCTACGGAGCCTGTGCACGATTTTGCAATTTAGAATGGTTTATTTTTTTTTTGAAATTTTCATTTTGAAAACTATTTCAAGAAATCATCAGAAAAATATTACAGTGAAGACATCACTTTGGATTCGAAAATTTACCATCAAAGGTATACGTATAATACGTAAACTTTTGAGAAGCTACAACATCCATCAATTTAATTCCCGTTAACTCGCCTACAATAGCTGTAAATTCATCTGTAATTTAATCCAATTAAAATGATCTTCAGACTATCTATTTAATCCATTAAAGAAATCGAACGGCGTGCGCAAATCAACCTATTAATAATACCACCACATACCATTTTTTCATATTTGTACGTTATGATTTGGAACATATCCATATAAATTTATGAAATATTCAAAGTACACCTCCAATTAACCATCATTTGTTCCAAAAAAAAATATAAAAAAATGGGGAGAAAACAACTATCCACAGACACTGTAGGTGGTAAAAGAAAAATTTTCGTTTACAAGTTGAAGTCGAAGCTACGAAAGAATGTATTTATGTAGGTACCTCTACCTACTACCTACTTGGATGTAGGTAAATTCTATATACACGTAGACATGTCTCATTGTCTCGTTCACGCTTCACCAATTGACACGGCCCTGGACATGGACTCACCGACAAGCGGCTTTTACGCGTGTATAAAATCGTTAACGTCTTTGAAGAGAACCAGATTTTTTGGCTTTTTTTTCACCAGTATCTGCCTACTTTTACGTCTGTTCGAGTTAAATATGCGTGCACCGTGCAGTGGTTATTCCTACAATCGTAACCAGCTCATATTTGTACTTGTGTTTCCCTTGAACAAAACTGCCTTTTTTTTTTTTTGGTAATCCTCTTTCCTCTTGGTGCTAATCTGCTATTTTACCCCTTGTTCCTTTCGATCATCTGGTAATACGAATACATGCATTTAATACCTGAAGAGCGATTTAAAAATGAGTAAAAAAGGTCTAAACGGACCGATTTCTTGGACCCTAATCAACGTTGAGGAAAACTTTTACTTTTTTATTATTCAATCCCTTTTACCCTCACCCCCAAAAATGGATCTCCGCCAATTTGAACCATGGACCATTGGAACTTCAATAAAAAAAAATACAGTCTGTGAGTTGGACATTCTTCCGAAAATGATACACTTCAGATTTTCGTGAAAATCGGTACAGAACTGTTTTTCACGAAACAGAAAACGAATTTCGCAGTAGAAATTGGAGACGATGAACCGGTTTCAAGATAATTGAACCGGTTTTATTTTCCAACTTGTATTTTTATAGCAAATCTTTGGGGCCGTTTTTTGGGGCGCAAAACACGAAGCGACTGCGAAAATTGACAAGAATGAACTGGTTTCAAGATAAACCGGTTCAATTTTGCAAATCTATTTGGATTTTTGTAAAAATTGGAATACTACTATATTTGAATACGTAAAAAACATAACCGACCATGGAAAATATCGCAAATGAACTTCTTCTGAAATGAACCAGTTTATCGACAAATATGAATCGGTTTTATTTTTCAACTAGAATTGTGTTTTTATAACGATTCGAAAAGAGCTGTTTTCTGGGATGCAGAACACGAATGCGATGGTAAAAATCGACAAGGATGAACTGGTTTCAAGGTGAACCGGTTCAATTTTGCAAATGCAGCTCGATTTTTGTGAAAATTGGTATAATACTATTTTTGAACGTAAAACAAAACTGACCACGAAAAATATCGCAGATGAACTGGTTCTGAAATGAACCGATGTATCAATAAATTGATCGAAATTTGCCAAAAATTTTTGAAGTTTTTAATCAGGTAAAATTGGTTTGTGGTGAATCAGTATCCAGTAATGAGGTAAACTGGTTTCACTTTCAAAATCTGAACAGATTTGTCTGGAATTTAGTGCATATATAATGAAACGGTTTCATTTTTCCACCAACTTTGTATTTTTATACCATTCCAGTACATCTGTTTTCAAGTAAGTAGAAAACAAACACGATTGGAAAATTGACATGGGTGAATTGGTTGTAAGACAAACCGATTTAATTTCGCAAATCTAGCAGGGTTTTCGTGGAAATTGGTATACTTCTATTTTTGGACACGTTGAAGACGAAACTGACCTTGGAAAAATATCACAGATCGTTCAAACATAATATTATGGTGAAACGTAACTCATTAATGCTAAATTATTATAAAATTTAAAATAATGCTCAAACACAATTGGAGAAACGTATGCAATTAAATTTCTCGCAGTAATATAGGGTTTGCAGTGTCCTAAATAACGAATTTTAATATCCCTAATTTTTTCCGCAAATTTTGATAAATTTATTAATGAACTGGTTCATATCGAAACTAGTTCATCTGCAATAGCTTTTACGGTTAAATCCATGTTGAGCAAATAAAAAAAAAAAGAGGTATACCAATTCTCACAAAAATTTGGCAAGATTTTCAAAATTGAACCGGTTTATCTCATCACTGCTTCACCGAAAACCATTTTAAAGAACGAGTTCGTTTTTAGCGTTTCAAACACAGCTGATTATGAATTTTCAAATCTTTTTGCGAATTTTAATGGTTTTATTGATAAACTGGTTCATTTGAAAACCGGTTCGTCTGCGATGGTTAAACCGGTTCGTCTTGTAACCAGTTCATCCCTATCAATGTGCTCTACATCCCAGAAAACAGCTTTATTCGAATGTTTATAAAAATACAAACTGGGTCGAAAAATGAAACCGGTTCATCACTGCTACTTTTCACAGTCGTATTCGTTTTCTACGCCTAGTAAAACGGTTATATACTAAAAAATGTCAGACAAATCTGTTCAAATTTCAGAAATGAAACCAGTTCACCTCATTACTATTTCACCATGAACCAATTTTAAGGACGAATTCGTTTTTAACGTCCTAAATGCACGCCTGATTACGAAATAAAAAATTTTTTTTAGAGAATTTTGATTAATTTGCTGATAAACTGGTTCATTTCAGAACAAGTTCATTTGCGATATTTTCCATGGTCGGTTTTGTTTTTCGCATATCCAAAAATAGTAGTATAGCAATTTTCACAAAAATCCGGCTAAACTTGCACAATTGAACCGGTTTATCTCAAAACCAATTCTCACGCGACGATTTCAACATCCAGATTCGTGATCTATACCTTAGAAAATAGCTTTATACCAATTATTATAAAAATACAGTTATAGTTATAAGAAAAATCCGGTATATCTCGAAACCGGTTCATCGTCGCAATTTTTACGTTTATATTCGTTTTCTGCATCCCCAAAAAACAGCTCTACATCGATTTTCATTAAATCTGAGGTACGTTGTTTTCAAAAGTACATCAGAATTATGTGTACATGGCAGCTCAAGTTTTGCAGTGACGTCATGAATATTGCTAATCCGCGATAATAATTGGATAATGTTATCTCGTTGGGGAATTGTATATTGTATTGCAGTTGAATGAATTCATATCGATATAACTAAGATTTAATGTTCTAAAGCGACAAATTTCAAAATCGGGGCACCCTGATTTACGTATTTGCATACTTTCAAGAAAAAATTGGTATAAATTCATAAAAGATTATAAAGCGATCTGTACAAAATGAAGATCATCAATCCTTCGTCTGATTGAAGACAAATTCCTATTTCTGCCTCCTCCCTCGTTCGACAAGTTCTAAAAATGTGTATATTTCTTTTTTCATACTTACAAATAGGTAAATTGACAGTCGAGTCGAGCTCAACCTATGCACCTCGGACAAGCTACAATAAGCTATCAAATTTAAATCCCAACAAGGAGAAGAATACTTACACGAATGCAGACACTCGGCAATGGACGTGGCATCGACGAAATATCCATGGCACAGCACACACACCAAATGAGGATTAACTTCTCTCAGCTTGACTCGATTGTTTGAATAAAGCGATGCATTGGCGATAGATGCTGCTGGTAAGGCCATCGAGCTAGAAGCGACAGACGAGACAGCGCTGGTCGCGCTACTCTCGCTACCGTCGCTAACATCGCCATTAACGCTGTCCACCGTAGACGGCGTATTCAACGGTGGTGAACCGACGCAAGGAGTTGTTGCATCTTCCAATACAGTAGCCGGAGAAGCATGCGGTTGTTGCTGTTGATGCTGCATTCCCACCACCATATTCTTTCTATCTTATAATTCCACAGTCGAAACTTGCGGATTTTCACTACAATACAAAAACAAAAATACACAAAATAAATTATTAGTCTACGGTAAGATTTATTTGGTACTTTGAACACGACGAGGACGAGGAAAAAAAAACAAAAGGAAAAACAAACTAGCAATAAGGAAAAGGAAAATCGATACGATTGTGTACGCCTAAGTCTAATACTCAAGTAAGTATCTCCCCAAAAATGGAGCAAAAAAAAAAAAAAAAAAGTAAAAACGCCCGGGATTATTTTAAATTCTAACGGTTAGACAGGAAGTGTTTCTTTATGAACGTTTTATGTTAATGATCTCGATTTCGAAAACTGTGTATACTGTGTGCGTTGTTGATTTGCATAACAAACAAATTCCAATAAATGTACAACCATGCTAACGACCCCCTCGTCTAAATGTCACCCTACCGCCTTAACACTTGTTTCTCGTTTTACTTTTTTTTTTTTTTTTTTTTTA
>FIZR01029713.1:0-11215 GCA_900060175.1 Ferrisia virgata
ACTTTCAATTGAAAAAAATTTTGTTAAAAATATCAATTTTGATGACATAATCGATCAATTTGCGGAAATGAAATCCCGAAAAATAAAGTTATAACCTTATATTATAATCAATAAAAAAATATGTTCTACAATCTACGTATAGATATTTTTATTTTCATCGTAGCATTAAATTTTTTTTTTTTTAAGGACAAAATTTTGAATTCCCCGGGGCGGCGATTTCCTTACTACGCTACTGGTTCTACCTATGAATGCTTCTCACTACTGGGCCTCAATTTTGGTTAAACGAACGAAAAATTAGGTCTCGAACTCGTGGAGATAATTTTTACTCATGTTTGATAAATTCTTTCCGAACCTACTAAAGCTAAGAGGCACACGTCTCAATTTAACTTTCTTTGCTATATTACTCCCAAAATTATCAACGAACTGTTTTAGTATAGGGAAATTGGGGGGGGGGATGAAGAGTTGGAGGGCTCAACCCCAACACAAAGTTTTTCTGAGCACATAGAATATTACGCAGATGACTACAACGTCACAAAAATTGATGGAAATATAAAAAATTAAAATAAAATTTAAAATCGTCTTGTTAATACATTTCCATCTTTAGCTTCATTCACTTTGTCAAGTTTTCAAATAAAACCAGTCTATTAGAGTCTATCGAGTATAATGGATGCAGAGAGGAGGATATCGACAAAATTCGTTTTGGATCCTGAAAGGATCATCAAGACCATTTTTGGACACGTCAAATATTTATTTCATTTCTCTCCGCCAGGCTTTAACCCCCCCCCCCCCCCCCGGAAGGTTGAAATCACTTACTCGACTCCATATCAATCGAAATCGCTCAAATTCGGTCGATGGGCTCAGATTGGTGGTAGATTAGATATAAATGAGTGAGGATGGTATTGAGTTAAAATTTAGGTACGCCTAAATTTGGGGTAAGGGAGTGCTGCGGAAAGGGGGGTGGCAAAAATTATTTGTTTCTTGAACCAATCGATAGAGAATCAAAAACAGTTGTTACATATCTTCCCTTGGAATTGAGCTAGGGTGTTGAAATTTAGCATGTAAATTTAGTAGGGATCTTAGGTGTGAAAATTAATGAACAATTCCCCCCTCCACCCCCCCCCCTTCAAAACGTATCCAAAATCGATTTTTGTAAATTTTGGAAAATCAACAACAGGTAGGGGTTAATAATTGCTAAATGAGCTAAAATTAATGTGGTAAAAATTTTATTCCTCACAGTTCACATTTACCCTTCGCAACGAAAGCTCAAAGCTAAAAAAATACCAAAAATTCTCAAAAACGATGATAAAAAATTTTGTATAGAAAATTTGACTAAAAATGGATTTGGTATTGTTATTTTTACCCGAAATAATCAACAATGATAATTTTTCACCCCCCATCCTCTTTCAGAGGGAGATCAGAAAAACCGTTACTTTTTACACGTTTCGAAATATTTTGAAATAATTCGAGAAAAATTCGATTCTGAAAAAATTTCAATTGAAGTAGATATAGTGCAGTCCTTCTTATGCATTGAGGTTATCAGAAGCTTTTTTTCACTTCTACTGATTTTTTTTTTCTTTGAAAATATTTAAGAACCATTGAAAAACGTAAAAGAAGGAGAAAATTCGTTGAAAATGGGTTAGATGAGTTCAAGTAACTGTATTAGAGACCCTATTTCCATTGAAACTTTTTCAATATCAAATTTTTCTCGAATTATTTTGAAATCATTATTACAAAACGTGTGAAAAATAATGTTTTTCTGGCAGTGACGTAAATACGGAGGGGGAGAGTGATTGGATTTGAAACTTTCTCACGTAAAAACTCATTTTTACAAGCGAAAAAATAGTGAAATTTAGCGTTTAGAGCTTAGAAATGTGCCCACATACTCATCCCCCCCCCCGCTAAACCGTCAAACTTTGCAAAATTTTCGCTCGGGCTATTCATATTCAACTTTCTAAAAAAAATACAGCAAATCCCCCCTCCCCCTATGTCGACAGTAGTTATTCTACTGTTTTTTGGTATCCCCTCAAAAAGAGAGTGGAGATGAAAAATTATCATTGTTTATTATTTTGGGTGAAAATAATAGCATCAAATCCATTTGTAAGAAAATTATTTGAAAACATTTTTTTCGCAATTTTTGAGAATTTTTTGTGTTTTTTTGCTTTTTGATTTGAGTTTTCGTTGAGAAAGATAAATTTGAACTTTGAGGGCTAAAATTTTTACCACGTTAGTCTGACGTCGTTCGGTAACTAATAAACATTACTCGTTATCAATTTTCCAAAATTTGCAAAAATCGATCCACCCTGTACACTTTAAATACGTTTTTTCGCAACAACTTCATCTCAAATTAAGATACAGAAAAAAAGTTGGATTAAAAAATTTAGCTGATAAAATTTCCATTAAAATTGGTCAATTCGCATTTTTCTCAAAAATTGAAAGAAACGCTGTAACATGAGTTTGAAAAAAAAAATGTCTTTTACTAACCAACTGATAATACGCATTATCAGTTATGTACCTAGTAAAGTTTTGATCGTAACGCTAAAGCCAACATTGAACGTTTACAGATGCGTTATTTTCAATTTAAAAGAAAAATGTGTAATAAGCTTTTTTACAGGAAATTTAATTAGTTTCATTTTTTAACCGAATTTTTTTTCTGTATCTTATTTAGGAGTAAAGTTATTGATGAAAAAAAAAGCATTTAGGGGCTACAAATGTGGTTATGGGAAAAAAATACTTCATTGCGATTTTAGATATGTTGTTGGTGGGGTCGGGGGGGGGGGGGGGTAATTTGATTGGTTTAACAGGTATATATAGTAATCAAAAAATACACTTTCAAATTCTTCATTCAATATTTACATATTGTACACCTATTCGTACCAAAATTTCACTGCAGATTTTTTCCCCTCCGAAATCAAGACAGTAATAAGACGAATTCACATGCGATTAAATTTTCAATAAAATATTTACTGTACGTAGGTTTAGATACCAGTAAGTACTTATCAACCGATCTCTAAATGCCTATAGCCTATCGTTAAGTCGCTTCTAATTGATAGTCATTTGAAAATCAATTTGTTCTACCATTGTACGTACATATTTTCCGTAGTTATACGTGAAACGTGAAATGTCTGGTGAGTGACATTAACGCGAATGACACATCATGTCTAGCATCGCTATTACACATATAAACGCATACGTGAGCTCAACTACGTTTCAAAGGTTATCTGATTGACGATGCTACCGTTTAATAGCGACATATTAACGATTTATAATTCATATACCTACCTACCTACCTACATATAGTAGGTAAGTAAGTACGTAGTATGTATATAATACACATGTACTATGAAAAAAATGAACCTTCACCGGGGTTGTCCCCTTATTAGATAAAATAAGCTCGACCGCATCATCAGCGATACATTATCGCTTTAGTTCAAAAACCTTACGTGAAAAAGTTTTTTAATGGAGGTATTAATTTTTACGTATTTCTGAACTTCTAAACCTTCACTTCGCAGACAGGATGATAAAAAAGAACGAGTACTACTACACAATCTTGTCAATTTGTTGATCTATGGATGATGATAATGTAAACACTTCTTTTCGTAATGATTTTTTTCTTTTCGATTTTTTTTTTTTGTTTCTGAAGCAGACCAGATTTAGTATTTTAGTTTTAAATCACGGTAAGATAAACGTAATAGGTTTTATGTAAGTCTTGTGGGTGTTAGGCCTGTTTTCTCAGCTAGATCATGTCACAGAATTTAATAGAGGGCAAATTATTGGGAAAAAATCAAAATTCATCTTTGAAACTCAATTTGGTGACCCATGTCGAGACTTAATTACATGAACCTTTTTTTATTATAACTCGCTTCCATTTTTTACTTGATCTTTTTATGAAAAAAATTGTCAAAAATCACAAAAAAATGTTGAAAATCAGGAGAAAATTGGCCAAAAACCTGGGGGAAAAAGTTGATACTTAAATCAACAAAAACAGGTGGAAAATGACCAAAGATTGTTGAAAATCGTTGAAGTTTAGGTAAATATTTGACAGAAATAGGTCAAAAAGTGCAGGAAATTGATCAGAAATCATAAACAAATGAAAAAGATGGGAAAATCGACCGAAAATATGGAAAAAATCATTACAAATTATCAAAAATGGATAAAAAATTGATAGAAGTACGTGAAAGCTGACCAATGATCGTTAAAAATCATTGAATATTGTGTAATGTGTAAAAGTTGAACAAAAATGGTTAAAAAGCACAGGTAATTGATCAAAAGTCAAGAAAAAATGATGAAATATCAGTTAAAATTGCGTAAAAATTCAGAAAAATGATAAAAAATTACGCATTTTTAACCCATTTTTGTCAAATTTCTACCCAATTTTTTGTCGTTTTTTTTTCATTTTTGTCAATTTTATACTCAATTTTCGATGACTTTTAATTATTCTTTTATATCTTTGGTCAATTTTCAATTCATTCTCACTATTTTTCAACATTATTGAACAATTTTTTGCATTTTTTTTAGGCATTTTGTCAATTTTATATTAATTTTTTATTCATACTTAACAATTTATCTCATGTTTTTGGTCAATTTTCACGTTTTTCAACATTTTTTCGTAGTTTTGAATAAATTTTCGATGACTTCTAACAATTTTTTTTAATCGTTTGATGCCAATTCTTCATGGTTTTTGACGAATTTTTTTCATATTTCAGGCCAACTTTTTACTCAATTTTCGATGATTGTAACGATTTTTCTACCATTATAGGTAAATTTTCAGTGATTTTAAATGGTTTTTTTTGTTATTTTAGATAAATGTTTACCTAATTTTCAACATTTCTTCGCAATTTCAGATCAATTTTCTGCATTTTTAACCCATTTTGGTCAAATTTTTAGTTAATTTTCAATAATTTTTTACGATTTTTTTCATATTTTAGGTCAACTTTTACACATTTTTCAGCAATTTTTAGCGTTTTGTGATCCATTTTCGAACACTAACAAACATTTTTTTATCATTTTATACAAATTTTCGATGATTTTCAACAACATTTTTTCGTATTCTGAGTCAATTTTCTACATTTTTGACACATTTTTGTCAAGTTTTTACCCAATCTTCCGTGATTTTTTATCATTTTTTTAAATATCGAATGCAATTATTACATCATTTTCAAAATTTTTTCGATACTTCGTATCAATTTTGTTTATTTTTTCACGATCATCTGTCAATTTTTTACTAAATTTTTGATGATTTTTATAGAATTCTAAAAATATAGGAATATCTCAGAAAACTCGAAAAACCAAGTACTTAAATTTCAAAAATTCATATTTTAATCTGAAATTTTCTCCTGCTCATACTCTTGAGTCAAATTATATACAACAACAGTCCAATTATGTTCTAGGTGATCGTAAAAAACAATTTGGAGGACAAGAATAAAATTTTCTATAAACTCTTCCGGATTTTGGCATTGGTAGGGGGGGGGCGCTAGTAAATAGTGATTCTTGGGCTCGAAATTGTTTTTTAGCATCATTGAATAATATCCGGTGGTTTATTCTAAAATCCAAACAGACGAGGGAAAGCTCATTCCACACAGGACCATACTCTTTTAATTGGTGTTTAAAGCATTAAAAGGGTGTAGTACCCACAAAAAAAAAGCATCGCAACAGCTTGATTATCGTGACATTACAATCATGAGAGCATAGCGAGTAGGAAGGGTTCAATGGGGCTGAAAAGTCGAAACTACCAAAAGGCATATCAACGGTCCCTACAGACGGGACATGCCTAATTCCAACTTCCTAGCTCAATTTGGAGGGGTGTTATGTGAGAAACAAACTCAAAAAATGAGAAAAATGAGAAAAAATTATCAAAAAACCACTTTTTTGAGGCTGTGAGGGGGATGCAATGGAGCTAAAAAGTCGTAACCCCCAAAAGATACATCTAGGGCTCTAACCAAATATGCATACCAAATTTCAACTTCCTAGCTCAATTTGGTGGGGAAATAGGGGAGGAAAAGCCCTTTTTCAAAGTCAAAAAGGGGAAACCCCCCTTTCTTCCCTCCTAATTGACTTAGGAGGTTGATTTTTGGACATGTTATACAACTTTTAATTCTCTATCAATTGATTTAATAAGGGGCAATTTTTGCGTTTTTGACCTTTCAGCACCCCCTCCTCCAAATTGGGGCATAACTGAATTTTTACCCAAGTTCACCTTAACTCATATATATCTAATCTGCTGCCAAACTGAGCCGATTGACCAAATTGGAGCGATTTTGGCCGGTATCAAGCGGAGTAAATGATTTTAATGTTCAGAAAAAAAATAAAAAAAAATCTGACATGGCTAAAAATCGTCTTAATGGCCTTCTCGGTCTCCAAAATGGATTTAGTTGATATACCCCCATATCCGCCGTTGGTCGATAGACTGTAACAGCCTGGTTTTCATGAATAATATGACATAGAAAATCAAGCTAAAATTCAGCTCATCTTCTCACTGTCCCCTATTCAATGTCATTTTTAGAGTTTATATTTACTTATGCTGTAGATTTCTTCAGCTTTGGGGTATATTCACCTATCATATCCGACAGTACCTCTTTGTTAAATTTTTCTTAATAAATGTTGTTTTCAAACATTATATTTTTTGGGTAATCCAAGGCCCCTTTTTCAAAGCGGGATCATATGCCATGGCACCCAAACTTACAAGGTAGCATGTCCTCGCTCACAAATAAAATAAAAGAAACGAACATTATTACCAGGGTGCTCCGAACGTGAATGTGAATTTTTTTCTACTACTGAAGAAATTGTTCGTGGTAGATTTTGCAGCTTTGGGTAATTTGTCACACTACCATGGAGATCACCAGGTTGCTCGGTTTGGTTTTAAAATGATTTCGAGCATTTGATGTGACTTATATGGAAAAATGTAAAAAAAAAAGACGTTGACCACTGAGCAGTGGAGATACCCTACAACCTCGTACCTATCGCCGAATTTTCGATATAAGCTTATAAGAAATACCTATAGAAGATGAAAGGAAATTTAAAAACCTAAAAATCAGCAAAACAGGGGGCTCAGCTAAGCGTTCCTAAAAAACCTTCACGAAGATTCTTAATTTCTTTCCTAACACGTCGAATTTTCTTCAACTGATCGATAGATACGATATTAAAGTACATAGGCGAGCATGTTCTATTTTCTCTCATCAACCAAACACGACAAATACTTTTACTTCATACGTCATTAATTTGTGCGAAACTACGCCATCGTACATATAAGATGATTAATTTTCATGAAATCATTCTCTCGCTGTGTTTGATTTCGTGACGTCATTTCTAGCATTCGTACACTGCATATATGTAGTTCAGGCGGACGGTTTCGTTGATTGAATAGGATGTTTGAATTTGCGAACAGATAAAAATAGAATCTTATTTCGTCGAAATACTTAAATACACGACTCTTTACACCGCGTCATCTTTTTATCTGGTGATAATCATACGAATATCAATCCTCCCACAATATGTACTCGTATACGATCGATAACGCATCGAAAAAAAAAATACGTACGTAAATATATGTACGTACGTAGACGAAAATGTAGGATAAATGCACCAACCTGTATTTGCTGCGCGTTAGTCTGATTCAGATGCACTTGCGTCTGCTTCATTTGTACATTGGTGGCGGTTGGCGTTTTAGGAGATACAGGACTAGGACCGGCGCCAGGCCCACACCTAGGAGGATACTGCGGACTGCCATGGTTCGGACTATCGTACGGCGAATACGGTTGCTGTTTAAACGTAGGAGTGGTATTGCGTTGCGTTCTAGGTTGCGTTTTCTCCGGTATAGAGCTGGCACCGGGACTGTAGCCTATCGGCGAATTAGAATTACTACTATAGACGGCTTCTTGTTTGATACAGTCGAGATTCTGCTTGTTATGCTGCTCGGCCATATGCTTAAGGGTTTGAGCGGCCGCCGGGAAGCTGCCATTATTGAACGGCATACGAGTCTTACAATTATCGAAACTAGGACTATTGGCGTTCATCATCGGTGGTTGGTGCTGCGGATGCATATGCGCGCCCGCACTATGCATATGCTGATGAGATTGCGGCGGAGGTGCCGCTGGTTGCTGCATATGAAATGGTAAATGCTGCTGATTTGCCATTACGTTTTGAGGTTTCAGCGAATTAGGACCTTTGCCTACATCCTCCAACTTGATCGGCGTTTGATGGAAAGACGTTTGGTGGTTGGTATGCTGCGGTGGGCGCTGCTGAGCCGCATGGTGATGATGATGCGGATGCGAGTGATGCGAGTCGTGCGACAACAGCTGGCCGGATGCCGGATTTGGTTGTTGCTGTTGCTGAGACGGTGGCGGTTGTTGTTGTTGTTGCTGAGAAGGCGGCTGCTGCTGTTGCTGTTGTTGTTGTTGTTGCTGCTGCGACGGCGGCGGTTGCGGCTGCGGCGGTGGTTGGTGACTTTGAGTAAATATATTATCTTTGCTGTCTTTGGTGTCGGACATTATGTCGGTGATATCCGACATAAGCGTGTCCGACATGAGAGCGCTAATGGTATCGCCATTTAATTCGAATGGTAAATCTTTCTCGATGGCTAATTGGAGATCAACTAAATCGACGTACTCTTTTTGATCTTTTTGCTCTTTCAATTGTTCTTGCAACTGTTTCAATTCTTTTTGTTCTTTTTGTTCTTTACGGTGCAGTTCTTGTTGTTGATGGTGTTGTTGCTGTTGCTGTTGTTGTTGTTGTTGTTGTTGCTGCTGCTGTGAACATAAGATCAAATTTTTCTGTCGTTAGAAATCGATACGATTTATTAGAATATTACATATTTAAGTGGTATTTCAATTATTGAAATATAAGCACAAATATGAATTATCTCATGTTGAAATTGAATTTCCCTTTTTTATGGTTTTCACTGAAAAGTAGATCATAGATCGAAATTTTGAATACACGTTAACACCACATTGTGTGTAAATGTAAAACAAAGCACATGCATAAAGTCACAAAACAAAATTCTACACGTAAATATAATCCCCAGATCTATTACCAATTTTCATAATTTAATGTCCCAACTCCCATCCGCAGGATTGTTCCGGGAGGGAAGAGGAGTGAGGGAGGAGGGGATAAATCGTACCATTGCTTATTTTTTTTTTTTTTTTGTTAAAAAATAAATATGCTAGAATGAAGCTAGCACGAAAATTCAGCAAAAAAATAATATTTTCTAACATATTAAAAACTGTATTTTGGAAAGTATTCAAATAATTGGTATACAAAAAATTTTTCGACTTCCTGCTGACGGCCCAATTTTTTAGGTAAATCAATTTTTTCTGCAATTTGGAGGTGGGGGGAGCTTTAATCCTCAAACCTTTCTCCACTGCGCAGTAGCTTAGAATACCCATAATACCTTTATTCAGAACAAAATTATTTCAAAAAATTTTTTTCTCACTACTTTTTGAAAAATTTCAAAATATTGGAATTTATGAACAGATTCTCGTAAAAACAGAAAATGCCCTCCGAATGAATATTTTTAGTAAAAATATTCGTATAAAATCTAATTTAAAAAAATTTATCCAAAAATTATGAAATTTTAGGTCAAAATTCAAAATTTTAATCGATATTCCCACGTAAGAGTGGTGAAAAATATCCTGTCCTCGGACTTTCAAATTTTCGTGAAATATCATAGGGTAGCTATAAGCATAATTTTAGAGTCAAAAATCCCCTCCCCTCGCTCCCTCCCAAGTCAAAATATCAAAAAACCATATTGTTATGGAAAAAATGTCAAAATCTATGAGCAGATGAATTTTTTCAACCCCCCCCCCCCGCCACAGAGGGTGAAACGGACAAAAATAAACTTCAATTGCAAACATCGGTGTACAGGGGTTCCGGAAGTCAAAATATGAACGAAAAATTAACCCTGGATTACCGGCCAGAAAATTCGAGTTATTCAAAAAATATTCCTTTACAAATTTTTTGGCTAATTTTGAAAATGAAAAAAAATTACAATTTTTTTCAAACAGGCCAATTATAGTGCGACGGTGATTTGCATATTTATGCTAAACAGCTGCCAATAGCGAGATAGGCTGGAAATTTTGAACATTCGCTACCTGGATTGATATAAAATCATATCAAAGTGGCACCAAACATCCACGTGCTTGGTTTGGATTCGCAAGGCGCCCTCTCCTCCTCTTTTGGAGACAAAACGTAGGTTGATCATACTAGTGTGGCTCTTATGTTGATAATTCAAACCTTCTAAATACAAAAACGAAATCAGTAGGTGCCCAATTTCATCCCAACTGTTATCTCATTTCGGGTAGCGTTACTCCATCATTCGATAATAAAATTTTTTTGGAATATTGTAATTATGTGAATTGAATTCCTGATCAGTGTTAAGGGTAGGGAGAGTTCAATAAGGCTAAAAAATAAACATCATCAAAATGCACAACTAAGACCTATACCAGATCTACATGCAAAATTTCATTTTCCTAGCTCAATTTGGGGAAAAGGAGGAGAGATGTGCGACGAATAAACTCAAAAAATGAAAAAAACAACGATTTAACATTTTCGGAGCTGTGAGAGGGGTGCAATGAAGCTGAAAAGTTGAAACCCTCAAAAAACACATTTAAAATCTATACTAAATGTATATAACAAATTTAAATTTCCTAGCTCAATCTTGAAGGAAAATAAGGGAGGAATAACCCTTTATCACGGTCAAAAAAAGAGAAAAACAATCATGTAATTGACTTAGGAAGCTAATTTTTATCCAATATGATATACAACTTTGCATCGTCTATTGATTGACTCAACAAAGAGCAATTTTTACGATTTTTCCCCTCAGCACCCCCTCCCCCAAATTTGGGGCATAACTGAATTTTGAACCAAAGTCAATCCCACTCCAGAATATCAAATTTGCCACCAATCGAAGTCAAACTTCCAAATTTGATCGATTTTGATCAGTATCAAACTATGAAAATCATTTCTAGTTTCGAGAGAAAAAGATAAAAATGAAAATACTTATCTGACATGGCCAAAAATGGTTGTAATGGTCTTCTAGGACCCCAAAATAGATTATATTAACAACCCCCATCCCCAGTAGGTCGATAGACCGTATAGTCTGGTTCTCATTAACAATAGTTACGACACAAAAAAATCAGGCTAAAAAGCATCGCAATTCGTTGCTTTTTAAATCATCAAATAAAAGTAGGAGCGCTCCGAGATGTTTTTTCTTCCCCGGGGGGGG